>QTSX02002320.1:0-164360 GCA_014839935.2 Entomophthora muscae | reverse complement strand
CGCTCCACTCAAGATTGACTCTTACACTTGGATCTGGCCAACAGCAGGTTGTCAACACGGGTTTAACCTTGGATATCCCGCAGGATTATATGGTGAAGCTCATCAGCCTTGGGGACGTTCAAGATTTGAACTGTGTATTGCCCCTGGGATAATCATTCATGGCCATGGCAAAATTCATGTCCTACTGGTCAATCTTCAAGGGAATGACATTGTGAGAGAGGGGGGCTAAACTAACTAAGTTTGGCTCCCATCCCGGTGAAACAAACCACCAGGATGCCACCCAGTGAAGAACTGGGACGGCCGCTTGGAGGGGGGACCACAGGGAGGACACCAGGGACAACTGAGGGAAGTAGGCGTTCAGGGGCAACAGCGCCCATGTCAACACTAAAAATGTTGACAGTGACCATGTTGACACTTTGTTGACATGGCCACTGTCAACTCAAAACTCTTAATCTCCTATGTTTTTTTCTAGTTGCGCTAGCTTAATTATTTTTTTTAAAGCGTTCAGGGGTGCAAACCCAGAAAACACGACAAAATTGTGGCCATCTTGACACAATTTAATATTAAGCTTAATTAAAAACTTGATTTAACCAGATTTTCCCTTTACTTTTACTAATAAAAATTAGTTTATTTTTTTATTTGTTTTCACGACGTAAAAGTGTCAATGTCAACACTTTTTAAGCCAAACATATTTTTAATAGCAAAACTGAAACATCTACAATAAAAAAATTAAGTGCGCATTTAAAAATATTTTTTATTGAATTATTATATAGAAACAGACAGTGCACATACAGTTGATTGTTAAAAGGTTCATGTTATAAATATATATGTGGCACTTATTACGGCTTTAATATATTAAGTGGATTGGTGGCTAACGGTGATCCAATAATTTAAGCATGAGTTACTATGTAAGTTACTATAAAATTTTATTATTAAAATTAATGTTGACACTCAGAAATGTTGTTTATTTGCTTGTGATCATCTGCCGGGGTGGAGTTAAGCAAATTAGAGTGGCGCAATTAAGCCTAAATTAATATGCCACCTCTTATAAAGAATGTTGTAAGTGACGGTGTCAACACTTTACCTTTTTCATACTGGTTAACAACTTCTTAACAACTTCCTATAAGCACAATGGTAAAATAACACATTACCATTACCCAAATATTGTTTTTAATAAAGAAATACTTAACCTTGATACTTTTTTAAATTATTTTTATATGTTTTTTTTAATTTTTATATGTGAACCAAAATACACAGAAAACGGGTAATTTTTACTAGCCTGCGTAAATTTAATTAAGCGTACTATGTTTTTTCATAGTAAATTTTCAAAATAATGTTGACAGTGAGAATGTCGTCAAAAATAATGTCTACAATTTTTCTAATTGACAGTGAGAATTCAGCTTTTTTTACTAATTGTCACTCATAATGTCAACGCTTTTCAGTTCTCATATATAAAACTTTATGTTTTACATAATAAAAACTTTTCATTTTTTGATATGTTGTATTTTTAACTTTTCTCTTTCATATTTTTTATTTTTTAAAATAAAATTATATTAAAAGCTACTACTTTTACATATTTCTCTTAACTTTTAACTTGTGTATTTATAACTTTAATAAAATAAAAACTATACAAGTATTTTTTTAAACTTTTAAATGCCTTCAAAAGCCTTCTAAGATTTACTTTTTATATATTATACTTTTCAAGTTGTTTTGTTTGTTTTTACATACTTTGCTTTATTTTAAACCCTTTTACTTATTATTTTAGGACAAGAACACCTCAAAGCAACCAAAGGGTACCAAGCGTCCCTCCAAGGCCCCCAAGACTCCAAAGAAAAAGCCTGTCTTGTCAAAGAAGGCATCCCCCAAGCCCTCCCCTGAGAAGAGCCCCGCTCACTCCACTGGGGGAGAGGAAACTGATGGGTCCCTTACTGACCACAGTTTTTATAACTCCGCTTCCAACAAAGAGCCAACCAAGAAGAAGCGCTCAGCCAAGAAGTCCCCACCCAAAAATAAGTCTCCCACACATGAGGAGCACCAAGACAAGACTCCTTCTGCTTCCCCCCGCCACCAAACTCCCCCCATCAAGCTCATCTGGGGATGATTCAAAGCCCTGCCCCAATTACTTTCCTGGATTTTGCCATGCTCCTGCTGGCCCCTGGGACCCTCTGGTGGCTCACAACATTTGCAACGTCAACGGCAAATTCAAGGTTCCCTCTTCCTTACCTAAGTATTTTCCTATCATGAGCGTAAAGGGTGGGCCGGCCATGGTGGCTGATGGGTATATTTTTTTGTGCAACAATGCCAACCGGGGCTTTAAGAGCCGCCATTACACCTGCGAGGACTGCTCCTGCCCAGTGCGGCTCAACACTGAGCGCTGGGACTTAGTCCAAACCATCAAGGGCGAGCATACTTGCACAATGCCCAATACCACCATTGCCCGCCTCCTCAAGTGGTATATTGTCCAGGTGATGCCCACCTCCAAAGATCTTTCCCCCACCCAGCTGGCTGTGCTTGCCTGTAAGCACCTCTCCCCCGCCAACCTCAAGAGGGTGCCAACCCATAGCCAGTTGGTAAAATTTGTTAGTGATAGGCGTCAAGCCTCAAACCCCCTGGCCAAGAGCGCCACTACAATCAAAGATCTGGTCCTCACAGATGCCCTCAAGAAGACGGAGGATGGTGAGATGTTCCTGCTCCATGACAATGGGCAGGAAGTGGAGGATAGGATTGTAGCCTACGCCACAACACAAAACCTAGAGCAGCTCAACACTGCTACCACCTGGCTGTGCGACGGCACATTTGCTACCTGCCCCACCCTATTCAAGCAGCTTTGGGTCCTGCATGGGCAATTTGGTGACCAAGTTATCCCCCTTGTTTTCTTTCTCCTGCCTGGTGCCAAGACAGAGGTCTACGCCAGAGCCTTTAAGATTGTCTGGGATGCTTTGTGCTCCCTTCCAATCAACCAGCTCCCCCCTCCTACCCACGCCACCAGAGCAAACCCTTCCTCCGCTGAGAAGGATGAGTCTGCCCAGGCCGCTGAGCAGCTAGCTTATGCGCGCTCACTTGGGCCAAAGGTTATTATTATGGACTTTGAGCTTGCTCAGTTCAGAGCCTTTGAGGCCACCTTTAATGGAGAAGTGCAGGGCTGCTTCTTCCATTTCAGGCAGGCCCTCATCAAAAATCTCAAGAGCAAGAAGGACCTGTTTGAGAAGTATCTCAACAATGGTAAGGGGAAGTGCCGCTTTGTCATGACCCAGTTTGCTGCCTTGGCTTTTGTACGCCTGGAGCATACTGGGGTTGGCTTTGAGGCCCTCCTGGAGGATGCTTATATCAAGAAGCACTCCACCATCTTCAAGGATTACCTTGAGTACTTTGAAAAGCAATGGGTGGGCAAGAAGGTGACTGCCCGGAGAGGAAAGAGCGGGGCCACTGCCCCTTGGAACTGCCAGGGCGCCTGTATTAAGGGGGAGATGAAGACAACTTCTAGCCTTGAGGTTTGGCATAAACACCTTAAGGCAAAGTTTGGGGCCAACCCCAAGTACAATAAGTTCTTTTCTAAGTTGCAGGAGGAGCAGGCCCGGACTGTCTCCAAGTTTTGCGACCTGGCCAACCGGGTGGCCCCAAAGAAGAGAAAGTCCAAGGAGCAGGACTACCAGGAGGACGTCCAGAAGGTGGTCAAGAAAAAATATAAGGTGGCTGAAATCAAGAAGTACCTCAAAGATGTTGCAACTGCTCTTGCTGGTGGCTTTAATTAGCTTAATAAACCTTGCTTTGCTTTGCCTATATTCTTTTTACTTTTAAACTTTTAATTTTTTGATTTCATTGTATAGTACTAATCTTTTTAGGTATAAATGGTAAGTTTAAGATACAGTTTCAATGTGTTTTAGTAAGAAATTACTTATATTTTGTTAATTTATCTTTAAAGTATGAGATTATTTCAGTTATGCTTATATAAAGAATACTAAATTAAACATAGAATTTTCTTATATTTTGTAGTTATTATAATATATAAAAAATCTTTATTTTTGGTTCATTGGAATTTTAATTTATATGGGAATAAAAAATTATTTTATAATAAAGAGTGTAATTTACATAGTAAACTGAAAAATATTTGCTTATATCTCCTTATTATTATTACTTATGGTAATTTTTTTATTGCATTTTTGAACTCTCTGGGGTCACTTTAGTATAATAAAGTAGTTAAAAATATTTTTTATATCAAAAATGTTCAGGGTAAAGTGTTTTGTTACTTAAAAAAGTGTCGACATCCAGGAGACAACATTAAGTAAAACCAGGTCGTCACTTTACTATAGTGTTGACATTAAAAGTGTTGACATGGCCACTGTTAACATTTTTAGTGTTGACATGGGCGCTGTTGCCCGTTCAGGCCCATCAGTATCAGACCGGTAAGCAACCAAGGGGTGCAAGTGAGAGCAGGAGAGGGCACCTTAGGGGGCCCAAGGGGTACTAAATGACTCTGGACCACACTGGGGAGGGAAGGTATGGGAAACACAGCTTCTTCAGGGACGGGCAAAGTATGATCCACAGTGTCCAGGTCCAAGTCATTGCAAGTCAGGCTCTTGACCACAGCCTCCCCAGAAAAGAGAAGGCTGCTGGGTAGGTTCCATAGGCTAGAAGGGTCTCTACCTACCAGCTGGGCAGACAAAGAGATTTTCCCCCACAAATCAGGGGAGGTGGACCATAAGAGCAGCAAAAACAGAGCCAGGGAAAACACCACAAATTTAAGGGCTGGGAGTATAATAGGAGTATTCTTAAAATTTGGAGTAAGTTGGTATGGTTTTTTGATTAAAAAGGGGTTGGAAAAGTTCAGGCAGGGTAGCCTTAACAGAAATGTAGAAAGGAGCAGCAGAACAGGTAGGCACAGCTTTACTATGGCCTCAAGTGCCTTGAGCGTAACAGCAAGCAAGAACAGGTTTGAAAACAATAGTTTTAAGAGAAAATTCAAAATAAGAATAGAGATTCTAAAGAAATTCAATTGAAAATTCAAAGTTTGAGCTAATTTTTTGAAAGCAAAAGCAGAGGAGACAACAACTAGGTAAATTAACGCTAGTATAGGGGGCCAGAGGAGAAGCCAGTTCAAGTCCAGCAGAAACAAGGTAAGATTTGAACAGATACTAACATTTTAATCCTTAGGCTGCAGGGTCACAAACTGAATCCCAAGCAACTATAAAATTAAAAATGTGTTTGCAAAGTGCTCCAAACTTTAAGTTTATTGGAAAATTGACAAGCAGAGGACCCAAAGTCCCCTGGCATTGTTAAAAGGGAGTGGGTTGTTGAAAAATGATCACATGACTGAGTCTGCTTGCATTTGGTTGGCTGGTGATAAAATTTGCTGACCAAAGTCAGGGGTGCTGGAAAGTTTCAAAGTAATTTCTGCAGATCCACCTGATTGGCTGTAGGTCACCCCAACTAGCTCAGGTCCATTTAACTTTCTGGTTGCGGATGTGGCCTTGTTTGATTGGCTGTTTCTGATTGCTTTTAGGAGGGGACAATACCAAGCTAATAAATAGTCCAAATTAACCAGGGTTTCTTCCCAAGCCAGAGCAACCAAAGCCGGGGGTTCTGTGGGGTATGCCAACACAAATCTTTCATCCACAGTGTGAGCTAAATCTTGGAGTGAGCTAAGTGGCTTTGCTGGGCTTTGGGCGGTCTTTTTTGAGCAACAAGGGAAGGCAATCCTGTCCAAAGCCAAAGGAGGCAGTGAATTTACAGACATCCATATCAAGAAGAACAAGATTGTAGGATTTGTTCATCTTCTACCGGTCAAAGAACTGGACAGCTTTGAGTGTATTGGAGACCTGTCAGAAATGGGTCTCCCTGATCAAGTTGAAGCCGCCGCATATGTAACCACTTCATTGGCTGATTTATCTTCCCTCAATGACACTGAACAGGAACAAGCCAGCAGACTCTTTGAAAAATATTGTTGCATATTTGCGGAAGATGACTTTGATCTTGGGTGTACCAATGAGGTCACTCATCACATTGACACGGGGGATAACTGTCAGGATTCTCCTTTCTATTTTTTGCTGCTAGTTTTTTTTCCTTGGACTCCATTATTTTACTTTTGAAGAATTGGGTTAAGATTGGCTCATTTATTCATAAAGATTCCTTATTTTTATTCTCCTTTGACTGGCAATATTCTTTCTATTTTTTACGGTTAGTGTTAAGTTTGAAGCTTACCTTGTTTTTGTCTGGCCGAGTTTCAAACCGCAGACCTAAGATGTTAGTAATAATATTTCAAATCCAAAACCCAAATACCTTTTTTTGCTTTCCTGCTTACGCCAGCATCCTTGGACCAGGTTTTTCCCACTCTTCTGCTTTTATACTCTTGCTCTGACCTCCTGCCAAGTACCACTGTCCTTCTGTTGTCCCCTTTACGCCAGGTTCTAACTTTTTAAGTTTAAACCATAAGAAACATGTGTTTCTGTGGTTGTTTTTTCTTCCACCATTTTCTATAACCAATCTTGGTTAAGTATCTCACCTCAATTCTGCACCTCAAAAACCAAGTAAACAAAAAGGCTTGGTTTTCCAATCTCAACAGTAATTTGAGATTGTTTGACTTGCACCTCAAAAAAGATACTTGTTAGGTTTTGTGGCTTGTGTTTTCCTTTTTAAACTTATTTCTTTTCTTTCTTCAATCTTATGATTCCTTTTGACTTTCTATTTCACCAGTTAGGTAGTTTCTATAATAATACACACAATCTGATTATTGATAGTTTTAACCCTCCAACTAGTGGTGAGCAATTCCCTGACTTAGAAATTGACTTTTTGACCAAGTCCTCAGTCATTAAGACTGGGTTCTGTTTTATTTTCTTAGGATTAATCAATCACCTCAGTCCTTATTTTACCTCCTACAAGCTTCTAGGAGCCCTAGTTCAGTTGTTACTATAAACTTTACCTACCTTTTTGTATTTGACCAACATAAATATCAACGGTATTAAAGCTTTAGTCTATAACCACCTTCCCCAAACTATGAGACCTTGCAATAACAAGTCTGTCCGCCTTCAACCAGTTTGTTGCTCAAAGGCCAGTGAAGAGACTGTGAGCAATGAAATCCAGCAATTTCTAGACAGAGGCATGTTGATCCCATCCAAGAGTCCCTGGATGTTGCCCATCCTGATAGTAAAAAAGAAGGATGGGAGTAATTGAGTAGTAATAGACTACCAACACCTGAACTTGATAACCAAGAAGGACTCATACCCGCTGCCCAGGATTGACAATGCACTGGATCAACTTGGAGGGGCCAAATACTTCTCAGCCATGGACCTCATATTAGGGTACTGACAAATTGAGCTTTCACCCAAGGAACAAGAGAAGTGCGCCATAATTATTTCTTGGGGCCTTTTCCAGCCAACCCAAATTCCACAAGGGTTGTACAATGCCCTTGCCACCTTCCAGCGGGCCATGGATACCATACTGGGTGATCTCAAGCTCTCCTGCATCCTAGTTTACTTGGAAAATATCAATGTGTTCTCAAAAACCTTCACTGAACACCTTGAGCATTTGGAGATCGTCTTCAAGAGATTGGTGGATGCCAATTTGAAGATCAAACCCCAAAAATGTCAATTCTTCAAGGATCAGTTGGAGTACCTTGGATTTGTGGTTGATAAATCAGGACTCCTCCCTCAGCCAGCTAAAGTAGAGGCAATCACCAAGATGAAGCGGCCAGAAAGCAAACACAATATCTGGGTCTTCTTGGGGATGGTAGGCTACTACCGTTGCTTTATCCCCAACTTTGCCCGTACTGGCAAACCTCTGTTTCATCTACTGAAGAACAGGGTCCCCTTCCTATGGACAACAGCCTGCCAAGACGCTTTTGACGCCCTCTGCACTAGCCTGTCCTCCAGTCCAGTATTGATGTATCCAGACTTCAGCAAACCTTTTGTTGTACATACAGATGCCTCCTTATTGACCTTAGGAGTCGTCCTTTCCCAATTAGACAACACAGGGGCAGAACACCCAGTGGCCTATGCTAGCTGCTCCCTGAATGTACATGAGCGCAACTACACAGTCACTGAAAGGGAATGCCTCACTGTAATATACACCTACAAACAATTTAGAGTATACTTGCACGGGGTACACTTCACTGTGGTCACTGATCACTCTAGCCTAAGTTGGCTGCAAAATCTCCAGGAGCCAGAAGGACACCTTGCCTGATGGGCCCTAAAACTTCAGGCTTTTGACTACACTATAGTCCACTGTCCTGGCGCCAATCACCAGAACGCGGACTGTTTGTCAAGACTTCCCACAGTTGCTATAGTAGCAACTCAGGCCAACCTGTTATATGAAAAGATGCTCACCAACAAGTTTGAGGACAAACCAGAAGAAGTACAGGCCATCCTCTGTGAGCTCTGAAAAGACTGTAAGGTGGAGAACCAAAAGCTATATAAGTACCATGATGGTGCCAAATACATCTTTCCCAGACCTTCAGAGCGCCCTGATCTGATAATGGCCGCCCATAAGGCAGTGGGTCATGGTGGCTTAAGAAAGACAGTCCACCAGCTTCAACAACATTACTACTGGGAGTTGCTCCTCTTTGACGTGAAGGAAACTCTGACCTACTGTACAGAATGTCAGCACAAGAAACCCTTCACCAGTGAGCATCAATATAAAGCAGTAGAGCCCAAGTTTGCTTGGCATACTGTTAGTATAGATGTAGTTGGGCCCTTGCCAATGTGTGTTGGTCGGTTACATTACATTATTGTGGCAATTGACCACCTCACAAAATGGGTGTAAGCCAGAGCGCTGCAGCACGTCAGCGCCAAATTGACAGCCAGGTTTGTATTGGAACAGATTATCCATCAACATGGCTGCCCCCAGTTTGTTCTTACTGACAATGGAACAAAATTCACTGCACATGTAATTCCAAAATTAAATGAGCACATGGGCATGAGGGGAGTGCTCTCTACACCCTACCATCCAGAATCAAATGGGATTGTTGAGAGAGCTAATGGCACTTTAGTCAACATTCTGCAAAAGCTGGCAGATTCCTGAACTTTGGAGTGGTATCTCTTCCTGCCTGCCGTTGTGTTTGCCTACAACATCTCAATTTACAGCACAACTGGCTTCTCTCTGCTCCAATTGACATATGGACGCCATCCAGCTATCCCGCCAATTCTGTTTTCAGCAATGGGGAACCCAGGTAGCATAACATATCAACAATATATGTCTAGGTTAGCCTACACACTCATCAAGCTTCAAGCTGAAGCTTTCACTGAAACCTCCTTCACCAGGAACAAATGATGCAAGGCTGATAACAAGAATTGACACGCCTTGTCACAAGTGACAAACTCTTATCAACCATGCTTATCAAAAAACCCCAACTACAAAACTTGAACCCTGGCATCTCGCGGGCCGCCAGCCCGCAGTTTTTTGGGCTCAAATAAGAACAGAATTTGCCTTTGGAAAATCCTTTTAAGCTTGACAAACCAAATGTACCTACGCCAATACTCTCCACACTGGGGGTTCTTGTTAAGACATCCAATCAACAGGCAGGCCCAGCCACTGATTCTGAAGTAACTTGGGCCCGCATGGAAGGGGAAACAGAGAATTTTCCTATAGAATGCGGGCCACCCAGAGGCAGCCAATCCCCCAACCTTACTAGGGAATTTGAGCTTCCTCAGTTCAAAGCAGCCAATGAGATAACCCCCGCAACTGATGCCATCAAAGACTGGGAAGACCTGGTAATCAGGAAAACCTGGGCCAACAAAATTTGGGAAAGTTTTACCATGACAGATGGGCATACTTATACCCTGGGCCGCCAGGAAGATGCCCATTGTCATCCTTGCAATAAAGTGACATGAACCTTTGGTTCAACCAGATCATACCATACTTGTTATTAGTTTTACTTCATCTACAGTCTACTCCTTGCAGCTTCTCTCCCTGTGCTCACCTACCTCAAGAAACTGCGGACCAGCTGCCTGAACTTTACCGTCCACCGGGAGCTCCCATTGGTCCAGTACATTTTACCAAGTACCCACCCAACCTGGAGTATTTGGAGTTTACTCTTGAGGAGATCCTAATCCACGACCCGGAAGCTAGAAATAGAGAGACAGAAATCCTTTACAGAGAAGGCACCAAAATTATCCGGCCCCCTCTGCCATTCCAAGACAAGTATAACTTCCTGCTGGCATATTTGGTTCCAATGACACCGCCCCACACCCCACGGCCCAACCGCCTGCAAGAATCTGTTGCCACTGATGAGTCCACTTCCACCCAAGTATTTGGGATGATGTATATCACCCTCACTAGATTGATTGATTCCATGGTGCCTACAAGCGGACCTTGGGCAGTCCTTGGAAAATTGTCATCGTATATTGTAAAGTTAGCCCCAATCCTGTGAGAGGCTCTCCCTGCTGGGCCTGCGGGCCGTCCGCCTGCAAGTTCTCAGGAACCCCCCACAGGTTGGATCCCTGACACGCCTTAGCCAAATTTAAAATTGGCACTCAGGTTTCATACCACAACAGAATTGTGGGGCGGGCTCATAAGCTCAACAGCATCCGGAAAGGGCCTTTCAAAGTCATCAAGAAAACCTCTCCTGATGTTTGCACAATCAAGGATCTGGCCAATGGAAGACTCATCAACAGAGTCCACGCCAGGTTCCTCAAGTCATATTTTACCATAACAAATATTGGCTCATAATAAAGTTTACCAAATAAATTCTAAAAGAAAAAAAATCATAATAGGAAAACGGCTTTATTTCAACAACTAGGGGTCACCTTCCTGATATTCAGGATCTTCTTCATCTCCTTCTGATTTGGCTACTTGGGTGCTCCCTTTTCAAGAACTTTGCACCACCTGCCTCAGGCTCCAGATGCTCACAAAAGGGAACTTTCTCCCCTCAGCAAACCAGTAGGTGGCGGCCTGAAGCCAGAGTCTACACTCACTTGGGACTATCTGCAAAAAACAAACAAAAGGAATCAGAATTTCCCTGGAGACGGCATTGACCCACCAGAGCCCAGCGTCTAAAGGGAAAGCACATGGCAGGACTACGCAGTCCAACATGAAGTTGGATATATACCAATAGCAGCAAGGCAATGGCACCTTGAGACTGCCCAGCTTTTTGCAGACTTTCTCCCACTGTGCCGCCATGTCGTCTGCATTAGCCATTGACAGGCTAAGATTGGGGGTAAGCATTATGTCCCCACATAACACCATCCTGCAAACTGCCTGTTGCTTAGCCCCGCTATCAATGGTGGCATAAACGCTACGGACCACACAACAGATTTGGCTGTCTTGCGCATCCAATTTGTCCACACCCAGAGACAAATACAGTTGCGGAAATTCCTCTAGAGTGCCAAACCAAGAAGAGAACTCCTGTAAGCTAAAGTCTAGGATATATCTTTGACAAGCCTCACTTACTCCGCCAGCATCTTCAGTACTCACCAAGAGCTTGGCCAACTGATCACCCAACTTCCCTGCCAAGTCATCATTGTCAACACTATGGAAACCCTCTCCCAAATGGTTTATGTGCCGCTTGAGATCATGACGCGGGCGTTGGGCCATTATCACAAACAGAAATTGGGGGATTACATCCATCCCCAAGTAAAGTTGTGAAATTTTAAACCCCTCTTCACCCAATCTAAGTAAGGGCACAGAATCAAGATCTGGCAGATTGGCATCCACCAAGCAATAGGTGAAGGTGCCAGAGTTAGGATCAACAACAAAAGGCACACACCCAGATTCCAAGGGCAGGTACACGCTGAACCAGACTGAGCTTCAGCTAGGCGCTTTTTGCTACCAACAGAAGACCGCCCTGCAGAATCTCCCTCCACCAGGATTTCCTCACTATTCTCACCTGGTACTGAACTTTCCAGCCCAGACCAGAGTGAACCAGTATCCGCCTGCCAAAGCCCACGGAGCAACACCACCTTGGCTTCTTTGGAGAGCCCACAGAAATGTCAACAGACCTCTTCTGACATCTGTGCCACCATTTGGCAGGCATCAGTCTTGTTGCTAACACCAGAGTAATTGGAGTTATTGCTCATATTCCGGTTAAAGAAGTTCTTTAAAGGTTATATAGCTCAGTCAAGTGAGGGGAAATGTCAGGAAATCCTAATTCATTAGGATCAAATGATCCATAAACCTATTACTAAAGCTGTGGGTTGATTTTAGACGCAACACAGCCAAAGTGACACAGCTATTCCGGAATACAGAGAAACTATAATAAGATTGATATAGTTTCCAAGTCAGAAGACACCTGAGACATTCCAGGTCTCAGGTCACAGGCCAATCCAGAAGCTTCTATAATTAGATGCTAAGAATTCCAGATTCCAAATAGGGACGCAGACCCGACCCAGAGATTGATTGGGGAATTACAACATCCTGTTTCACCAAGAGTTGAGACAGAAGACCGCCTGTGCAAATATTGCACATTACACCAAGAACAAGGGCAAGTCAGCCAAATTGGGTATCAACTTAGTTTGCCATAACTAAGTCAAGGAATATCTGAGCTGAAGAGGAGAAATCAGCAGCCTAGAATATTACCTCATCCCAAACCATTATTTGGGTTTTGGGATCCAACTCTGGGTGATGAAACTAGTAGCTTGGGGATGATAGGCTAGCTAGTAAGAGTTGTCCGCAGCTAGATGCCAGTTTGGCTGCTAGCTGTCAACTATAAAGTGGCCTTCCAAGTGATCTTGGAAGGCAGACAATTTAATACCCTTCAACATCCCTACTAGTCCAAATAGTAGTGGTGTCAAAGTACAATAAGAGCAAATTATTGATACTTTCAAACTCCTGCCAAAACCACCACAGATGGTGTTGCATCTCCAAAAGACCACAGGACTTCCACCCCAATCAGATCAACCAACAACGGAATACAGCCCATTGTCACACCAATAGAAGTACATCTGTCCCCATACAGATATCCCATCCCAAAATGATTAACTCACCTAATAAAAATAATCTCTCTTCTTCTTCAAGATCCAGAAATCTTGACAGAGGGAAAGCCCTCCTCACTGTTGACATCTTGAAATAAATAATTTACATGCCCAGGACCTATTATTTTCTTACAGGTATTATCTATTTTTGCTCTAATATAATTATCCTGTTTGCATCTATTTGTGAATCCACTACACAGTATAAACACATTCATCCATTCTCACCTGGTTCAGCTCCTGTCCCTTTGGCCAAACCGTCTAGAGTTCTTGAATTGGAGTTCTACCACCCCCACCACCTGGATCTCCCTTCTGGCTACCCAAGAGTGACCATACTGCCAAGCATGAAGGAGATTCCTACTACTCCCCTTCCACCCAATGTGCTTCCTGCTCAGAATTTCAGCAAGTTAGGGTTTTTCTATATAACAGTATTGGGGCTGGCCAACCAGGTTGTGTATATACTTGGAGTTGGCGCCCCCTAGCTACTGCAGTCAACTATCTGGTTAGGATCACGCCTATTGTGTACATGGCCTTACAGTCCCAGCCTGCCTCCCCAGTGGGAGTCCAGTCAGAATCAGGTATGGGATGTGTCACTCCTCATGAAAAATTGATCCCTGAAATCCAAAAAATTGGATGTGAACCTACTTATGCTGTTGATTCTTTGACTATGAGTCAAACTGAGGTCTTCCTTTTGTACCTGTACATAACCTTCTGCTGTACTCTCCATATTTCCTCTTCAAAGGGTACCATTTCTAAGTAAGCACACACTGTCTCCTCCTTATTGGTAATATCATCCTGTTTTGGGTGTATCTTCCTCATTTGATTGACTGTAATAAGCTCTCACTCTATTTCACCTTGACACTCAACCCCTTATACCAAACCCCCCCACAGTGCCATCCCCTGATGGTTCTATGTCTTCTTGCTATATTATATAACCCTGCTATTCTCTAAATAAGCATCATCTTGTCCCTATTCTTGTCCTTTCTGATTAGACTGTTGTCTTTCCCAATCCAAATACTGGACTATAATTAGCTCAGTTTCAACAGTGATAGCAGCAGTAGGTTCAATTAGCAGCTGAACTATAAGGAAATCCCCCAGAAAGGACAGAGTGCTGGCGTTCTGGCTACCCCTCACCAGGGAACTGTTCTACCCATGCCTGATCAGGGCATTCCTGGGGTGATGCTTATACCCTGACCAACTTGTTCTCACCAGCAACTACACCTGACTCTGCCTGGGACAACCCAGCATTAGCACCACCCCATCCCAGTCTGATCCATCATAAAGCATGTTGAACTTTCAGTTGAAACCCTTTGCAGACGTTGTGGAGGGAAGTGACATTGAAAGCTGGATACATTCCAAAGAACCCTGCCTTTGCATCTGCCAAGCACCTGAGCCCATGTTGATGGCCACCCCAGCAGGGCACCTCACTGGGTCTGCCCATGTGGTTTGCCACCTGGGCCAGCCAAGAACCTCAGGTCCCCTGGGCAGCGTTCAGAAATACTGCCAAGTGCCTCTACTGCAAAAGTTCTTCACCTATTGTGGCAGGGACTCCCCTGATTACAGTCATAAAAACAGGATCATCCTTGAGTACCTTGCTGCCTCCCAGGAAGCCATCACCAATGGAAATGACATGATCCTTACCCTTGTCATCAACAGGTTAAAGCCCATATCTGTAAATGGGTGTCTATGGGGCGCTGCACCTCCCTTGATGATTGCTATAAGGCCATCATAGGGGAAAATAATCCAGCTACAATGGGGGTTCAATGGTCCAACAATGCGCTTCCACAACCTTGCCCTGCACCAAGAAGTGCCCACAATCAAGTAAGCTGTTGCAAGCAGGATAACAGCAAACAGCGCCCTTGTGAGGGGAGCACCGGTTGGCGCAGATTGAGGGTTCAGAAAGGGCCTGGGGTTGTATACATGGGAGGCTCTGCAATCCCGCTTGACTCATCCCCCAATCTTCCTCTGCTAAGAGCCCCTGCAGCTACAATGTGCCCCGGGCTGACCCCTAGATGTATTCCAAGTGCGCAGCAACAACTATGTCCTCCAAGCCAGTGTCAAAAAAGTAGGGTCAGCCCGCCAGCAAGGTTCTGAGTAAGCAGGTTTGTGACCCGCAATCTGATTACCCGGTCACTTGAAGCCAGACTAGGAAGTCAACTCAAATGACCAAATCCATCAACATGAACATAAGCTGATCCCTTACAGCAGATACCTCGTTTTGGATCTTGACTTATTACCAGGATCAGGCCACCCCCTTCACCATCCCACTGTGTGATCAATACTATAATGTTCCTGTTATCCACAATTCACAATGACTATATAATACTTATCTCTCAATAAAGAATTTTATCTAGTTTCTAAATATTTCCCCTTATAACTCTACTAAAACAGCACAGCTACAACATTGGTAGCAGAAGTAGGGTTTTCATCCTACTTTATCCCCCAAAATTCTGCCTGTTAGTTGTACTTGCTGCGGTCAACAAATTCACAAAAGAATCATGCCTGGTCTTCCTGTGGACTGGATACCCTACACACTGGGTACCAAAATACCAGAAGGCTTTTTAATATACCAAAATATGATAATGCTGGTCCCTGTCTTTAATTCCCTATCAGCACAAGGGTTCTTCTAAGCACCCGCTGTCACCCCTCAAGCAACTGATGAAAGCGCCATGCCAGCCTACATGGCCCAGAGACTCTGAAGTGCCGCCTTGAAACCTTTTGCTGGAGCCAACCACAACAATGCTGCGGCATGGATTCAATCTGCCCAAAACAAGCTGGCACAAATAAAATTCCTGCAACAGTTCTGGATTGCAGAGATCTCCATTTGATTGACACACAACACTAAAACCTGGTGCAACAAGTAGCAGGAGGAGCACACCATGAAAGATTGGGATACCTTCAAACAGGACTTCTTGGCAAGGCTTGTGCTGAAGGACACCACACTCTTGATCATACGCCAAGTGAAGAATCTGTCCTAAACAGGCACAGTGAAGGAGCTCACCCGCCTTACAAGGAACTCCAACTACATGATCCCTCAGATATGGCCTTTGACACCCCAGCTACTCATCTCATGTACTACAACACACTCAAGCCACATGTAATGAGACATTCAAACCCGGACCAAGTGACCAACTTGCAAAGCCTGTATTGCAAGGCAGAGAAAGCAGAACAAACGTCCAATGCTCTCCACAAGGCGCAAACTGAGAAAAATAAGCAACCTAAAGATTCTCACCCAACTGGATGCTCCAACTGCCTCCTGGGAACAATAGCAACAATTTGAGCCACAAACCTGCAGGTTCAAATGGGCATGGAAACGGGAACAACAGCCAGTCAAACTGTACCCATTTCTGGATCACTACCACACAAGAAAATCAAGACAAGGGAAAAGCCTGGGGAGAGCATTAAGCAAGCCAAGCTCTCCCTGAACAACTCCCAACTTGTCCAATGATGAGTACCAACCCAAGGACGTGGATCAATGTCCAATGATCCAAGTGCCCTCAGAAGACTCAGTACTTTACGCCATTGCCAGACATTCAATAAACTGATATCTTATCATTTCTGCTTTTGCAGTTACACAGGCTCAGCACTCCCAGGCTTGGGCGCAGACCAAACCCTAGTCAGCAGCAGCTTTGTAGACAAGTTCAAGCAGACCACTAATCCTTTGCAGATTAAAAATGTGGTCCTGGCTGATGAACATCACATTGCTGTGACAAGGGAAACTGCCCCCTTTTCTGTCATGCTAGAGAACCTACAAACCACCATCCAGGGCCCCATTATTGATTTTCCCAAGTTTGATATTGTGCTGGGACTGGGCTGTTTGCAAAGGAACAACCTCTATGTAGACTTGGCGACCTCAGTACTTACCATCAAGTATGAAGGCGTCAATCACCTGATCTACCCTGACTCAGTGGACCAACTCCTGTGCAATCACATTTTCATACGCATTACAGAGACCCTGGACAAAAAGGAGAACCTCAAGGCAACTGACTGGGACTCCTTCCAGTACAAGATCATACACTTAGAGGACCACCAAGATACCACTCCACCTCAGGATTGCAGAATTGTAGCCTGCCATCCAGAAATTTTCAAAGAGGCTCTCCCAGGGTTGCCACCAGAGAAACATATACAGCACTCCATCCAACTCAAAGGAGCTGTACCTAAGGCGCAACCCATCCACCAACTTACCCCAAACAAAGACAACACCCTACGTGCTTACCTCAAGGAGGCGTTGGAAAAAGGTCTTATCTGCCCCTCACAGTCTCCTTTTGGTGCTGCCGTATTCTTTGTGGCTAAGAAGGATGGTACCCTGTGCCTATTCACGGATTACTGAGCCCTAAACAAAGTCACTATCAAGAATTGTTACTCATTTCCACTCATTGTTGACCTCTTTGATTCCCTGGGTGACGCCACAGTCTTCTCCAAGATCAACCTAACCACAGGCTACAACTAAATCCGTATCAAGGAGAAAGATATACCCAAAACAGCCTTCTGCACTAAATACAGCTCATACAAGTGTGTGGTACTCAACTTCAGAATGACAAACGCCCCGTCAACCTTTGTGACCTTTATGAGCAAGGTGTTTGCCCCCCACATTGGCAAGCATGCCTTGGTATACCTGGACAACATTATTGTCTATAGCTCCTTGGTAGAGCAACACCATAAGGACTTGGAGGCAGTCTTTGCTACCCTGGCACAACACAAACTGTTGGCCAAGCCCTCCAAATGCCAGTTCTTCCACAAACAGTTGCCCTTCCTGGGACATGTAGTTTCAAAGGACAGCATTAAGCCTGATAGCCAGAAAATCCAGGCCATTTTCAAGATGCCACCTCCAAAGGACATGTCAGAGCTTGGCAAACTCTTGGAAATGGTTGCCTATGTACAACAATTCATACCCAACTTTGGCGTCCTGGCTGCCCCCTTATCTGCCATAACTGGCACCAAATCCAAGTTTGTATGGACCCCCAACGTGACCTCTGCTTTAGGCGCTTCAAGTAAAAGCTCACAACAGCACCTATCCTGTAATACCCCAAACACAAGGGGGAGTACTAAATGGAAACAGACACCTCAGATGCATCCATTGGGGGAGTGCTACAAATCAAGAACAATGATGGTGACTTCCTGCCTGTAGCCTACAATTCACGTAAACTGACAGACAGCAAGTGCCAAAACCCCATACATGACAAGGAATTGTTGGCAATTGTGCACTGCCTAGTCAAATGGCGTTGTTACTTGGAACAACAGGAGGGATTTGCCGCATTAACCAACCACAAATCCCTCATATACTTTAAAATGCAGGCAAACCTTTCCGGCCACCAGGCCTGCTGGATGGAACTCCTGGAGAGATTCAATATGCTCATATTTTACAAGCCTGGTCCAGAGCTTGCCATGGCAGACACACTCTTGGCCTGTACTTCAGAGCCACAAGGGGAGAGAATGGGCTTGACCCAGACTGTCCCATCCTGGTACTTCAAACCAAGGACAAGGATTTCCCCCCTGGCACCACAGACATCAAAAAAGAAATGGTCATCAAAAATGAACACCTATTTGCAGTTGTATATGGGACATTACACCACAAGATGACTGATGGGACTACCATCCTGTATATTCCTACACACTGACAACTCAATAACATTCTACTCTATCACAGAGATCTAGGACACACAAAAAGCTGCAACTTCTACAAATTCCTCAAACATAAAGCATGGTGGCCAATCCTATACCAGGATGTCCAAGAAGTCCTAGACCAATATGAAGTATGTGAGAAATTTGCAAAAAGCAATACCCCACCTAAGTCTGTACTGCCTATTTTTTCACAGCTACCTTTCAAGGTATGGGCCCTAGACATTGTGGGCCCCATGCCAGGAAAGCACAATGAGAAGAAATACATCATCACTGCAATATATTTGCCACTCAATGGCCAGTGGCGCAAGCAGTGAAAACTCACACAGGCAATGACATGCAGCAATTCATAGGAAAATAAAATCATCAGCAAGTTTGGAAAGCCAGAACTCCTGATAACTGACGGAGCAAACAACTGACCTTTGAAAATACCAATTTATAGCTCACCAAGAACGGGGTCCAGCACACAGTGACAACACCTTATCACCCTCAGGCCAATGGAGGCGTAGAGCGGCTGAATTGCAGCCTAGTGCAGGCCCTGGCCAAGCCCACTGCTGGGAGACCTGAGGAATGGTATTTGCAGCTACCAACTACATTGCTTGTATGTCAGACCTGTGTGAACAGATCTACTGGGAAAAGCCCCTTTGAGCTAGTTTATGGCACACAACCTAATATCATCCAAGCACTATCAGGACCTAAGCTAGAAATTCCCAGTAAAGTTCCACCCCGCTTGGACCCTCAAATCATGGAAGCCAACAGCAATCAATCAGAAAGAGAAGGAAAGCGTTTGCAAAAGACATTTGTCCCCATCTTTAACAGACATGAGGCCGGTGATAAAGTCTGGGTAATGAATACCAACAAGAGTAAATTACAGCCAGAGAAAGTGGGCCCTGTCATTATCCTAAAGGTAAACAAAAACAAGACTTACCTTTTTTCAAGGACTCAGAAAACACAAATAAGACAAAGTCCTCCACCATGACTGCCTAAGACCCTGTAAAGCAAGACAGAAACAATGTAAGACTGTCCTACCTGCCACCAAACAACAGTTAGTCCAGTATGGCGCCCGGGCTCCTGAAAACCTGCCCCCAGAGGAGGCCAACCTTCAGCTGGGGGGTGTCAAAACAGCAGGCTTGAGCCGCCAGCAAGGTTCTGAGTAAGCAGGTTTGTGAACCGCAATCCAATTATCCAGTCACTTAAAGCCAAACTAAGAAGTGGACTCAAATTTCCAAATCCAACATGAACATAAGCTGATTCCTTACAGTGGATACTGTTGGGTTCCTGTCCACCATTTCCCAAAGTGTGTCCTGGGTCATAGCCAGGGACCAGCTGGAAGGAGTTATCATTCTCTAGTAAGGAAAAATGTATCTCAGAAATATGTATAGGAGTCAAAATGGGCTTTTATTCACTCTCAGAAGGAAGATCCTCTTAGAAACCTTCTGGTATATGGTCCGGTGGGTCAGGGAAACAATATGGGTTTGCCAATACTTGGAGTCCTCTAACAATATCTTGGACTCCTTTTACTTGGTCTTGGACTCCTGCTCCTTAGACTTGGACTCCAGCGCCTTAGAATCAGACTCCTGCACCGCGCTTAGGATCCAGCTCCTTATTCTTGGGCTCCTACTCCGTTATTTTGGGCTTCAGCTCTGTTTATATCTCTAGTGGCCTTGTTATTCCACTTGTATAATTCCAACTAAGCTCTTTCTGGTGATCAAAAGGCTTCCAAAAGCCTCTTGGCAGAAACTCAAAAGGCCTGGGAAAGACCCTGTAAAAGACTTGAGAAGACTTGGAAAAGACCCTGTAACTTTTCAGCCAGCCATCTTCTTATAGTGTCCTTTTCCCAACGGTTCCGCCTTTAAAATAGCTTTCTTCAGAAGCTTAAACCATTACTGCTCACTTTTTTCTATAATAACTTAAGCTTACATACTTACTTTTTCAAAAGCTTAAAGTATTAATTCACTATTTCCTTGCTTATACTTTAAGCTTTTGGCTTCTAACCAATCATTTTCATCAGGAAACCTGCCAGAACTCAACCAATGAATGCAGAGCGCAGAAATAGACCATTTCTAAATTTCCACCTGGATCTAACTAAGAAATCAATTTACATTGCTCCAGCTGCTCAAATCAACAACTCTTCACGCACCAAAGCGTTAATCGGTCCATTATTAAAGCACCAGTTACTCTTCATTCAACCTAAACAAATTTAAATAGTAGAATACTATTTAAACTATTCCTTTTTGAAACTCTTAAAATTTTTCCCATATAGTTACAAATATAGTAAAATACAAGGAAAATGTCCCACCAAAACAACTTTGTATCCAGCTCTCATAACAACATACCTTCATCTATCCTAGAAACTTAATAAATAAATCTCTTACCTGCACTTCTATCCACATTCCTTCTTGAGTTTAATACTAAACCAAGGCAAAACATTCCACATTTTCCCACTTTGGCAAATCAAGCCGGCAAAATCTTGGCTCATTTCTCCGGACCACCAGTTCTTCATCATCATCTTCTGATCCTTCAACCAGCTCCTGTATCATGATCAGCTAATCCTGCATCATGATCTTCAACCACATCTTCCAGCTATTCAGCTTAAACAGCAATCAGTCTATCTTGGACAACAAACAGCTCATTCCAGACTTTCAACAGCTTATCAGTCCTCTGGCTACTCCTTTATCATGACCAGCTACTCCTGCATCATGATCTCTGAGCCCTTCAAACTATCATCACTAGGAACCACCTTGGTTCCACCTGCACAAAGAACCCTTTTTGGTTCCAAAATTCAATATGAACCAACAGTCCCTCAAATAGTCTTCACTATGATCAAACAGTCCTTCTTACTAGTCTTCTCTGCTGATTCTGTGAACTACCTTGGTTCTTTATCTCAGTCCCTGTTACCAGAACCTGTAGACCCAGGCATGAGTCTACCTTGAACTGGTGTTTGACTTGGCCCTCACAAGTGGCACTCCACTTAGGCTATTTAATCATAGATCAATGTCTATGTTGTTGTTTTTACTCATCCAGGTGATTAAATCTGGGCTTTCAGTCACAAAGTAATCAGCTTTACTTCCCAAAGGCCTGATCACACCAAGTTCTGCAGCTGCTTCCCCAAGCAAACCGCCTTGATGACACCTCCAAGCAAATATATGCCCTCCAATGCTCACTTTGGGTTCCCCCCAAAGCTCTCATAGGGGTATGAACAAGGACACCCTATCAGTCCGTTATGTAGGATGCTTGCTCACAGACCTCCTTCAAGCGTATAAAGGTACATAGAGCCCTCAAAGCTCTTCCCCTCCCTGGCAGCCCACGCTAACTGCCAGGGGTCCAAAACTTACAGCCCTGGTAGGCGTCCCCTACCATGCTGGCACATACTTCTACCCTGGCAGCCTGTGTTACCTGCCAGGGTCTAAACATTCTCCAGCCTGAGCAGCAAACACTACCTATCAGGCTGGATCACTCCCCACCCCAAGAAGACAAAGTTTCCTGCTGAGCTATCTCATTCTTCACCCCAAGCAGCCACAGTTCCCTGCTAGGTAAAGACCTCTAGCTTACAGCAGCCAATATCTTCTGCTGAGTGGAGACAAAATCTGCCTCTAGTAGTCTTTACACCTACTAGCTAGGCCTTACCTTCCCTAGTAGCCATCATTCCCTACTTGGCCTCTACCTTCAACAAACAACCAAACTTTTACTTGGCCAACATTAGCCCCACCTGTAAATCACCAAACATGTGGACTGTCACAGATACCTTGTTTTGGCGCTTGACTCATTACCAGGATCAGGCCACCCCCTTCATCATCCCACTTTGTGATCAACACTTTCATGTTCCTGTTATCCATGATTCACAATGACTATATAATACTTATCTCTCAATAAAGAATATTATCTAGTTTCCAAATACTTTTCCCCTTGTAACTCTGCTAAAACAGCACAGTTACAACACCAGCCATTCCTCAAATGAAATCACCTGCTTGACCTACCCCTTTTGCTTCTGTGGGAATATTCACAAGCTCCTGGTAGATATTGGGACTGATCACACCATGGTCAAACAAGAATTTGCGGACCCCCAACAGCTAAACTGAGTACCCATCTGGTTCAAAGCAGTCTGTTTAGAAGACTCTGGTATAGTAGCCATCACCCATCAGACAGTGCCCTTCTCAGTAAGAATGGGCAACCTCCAGGTTTGTCTTAGGTCCCATCATGAGTGGCCTCAGCCACAATGTGATTGCAGGTTTTGACTGGCTATGCCACAGCTGTCCTTACATCAACTGGGGCACCATTGTCATCACTCTAAGAAGAAACAGTGCAGGCTTTCAAATCTACCCTATTGAGATGAATAAGCTACTCCATGATACTGTCTTTGTACAGATATCCAAGGAAGGCTCCTATGAATTACAAGGGGGAAAGTTGGACTTCAACCAAGGGTTGGTTAAGGTTATCCGCTCTGATCCCTCTTTGCCTTCCCCCTGAACAATTCACCACCATCAGTGCAGGAGCTTTTTAACAGGTTTATGGATTTACTTAGCAAAATGCTAGACCAGTTACTTCCACCTTGAGAAATCTAGAACACTGTTTAGTTACAAGGGTCTTTACCAGAAGCCCATCCATTATATTGTCTAATGCCAAGTTCAGACAGAATTCTCTGTTGACACCCTGTAGACGCCTTAGACAGGGGCTTTATCTACCCCTTTCTTTCCCTGTACAGAGCTGCAGTATTCTTTGCCACCAAGAAGGAGAGCTTGCTCCGCCTAGCCACAGATCACTGCACCCTAAACAAAGCCACAGTAAATAATTAGTACCCCTACCTCTAATCAATGATCTGTTTGATACAATTACGGGTGCAGAGGCCATTGGTAAGATTGATCTCACCGCAGGATACAATCAGGTCAGGATTGCCCCTGAAGATGAGGCAAAGACATCCTTCCAAACACGTTTTGGGTTGTTTGAGTGCTGCATAATGAGCTTTGGCATGACTAATGTGCCATCCAACTTCACAATGCTCATTAACAAGGCTTTTGAGGACCTGGTAGAAAGGTGTGTAATGGTTTATGTCAGGGCCCAGAATACCCTAGAAAATCAGCTAGCCTTCCTGGATATAGCACAACCAACTGTGTGGAAACCATTGTCAACTGCATTTCTAGAAGAAAAACTCCTTTTCTGACCACAATTGACCATGTTTTTATGAGGCCCACACACTTCAAACCCCTGGAACTGAAATTAAACATGAAATTGGGTCCCCTTACTATCAGTAAATGGTAAACTGTACTAGTGATTGCTTGATTGCACAATCAGGCAACCAATTGCTTGTGGACTCTAATAATAGCTGCAACACCTCAGTATGCTGCAGCCAAAGCCTTGACCATGAAGAGGCAGCCAATGTGTGCCCGTTCTTAGGCCCCAGCATGCGGTTTTCTAAGATTTTTGCAAGTACTACTAAATATGATGCCATCAGATCTCTGGTGGCACAAAAGACTAAGTTATTCTTTTATTATAAGTAGTGAGTAATTGAAGCCTTTCTAGCTGTTGACATCATTATAATAAAAGTCTTTATTTCCAGGACTCATTATTTGTTTGCAGGATTTTTTATTTTTGCACCAATATAATTTTTCTGCTTACATTTCTACATTAATTAATAACACAATACACCCGCACCTTTCCCTTCCCTCCTGGTCCTTCTCCTATACCCTTGGTTTTAACAGCTTGCATCCTTGACTTGGAGTATTACCACCCTCACCACCTAGATCCTCCTCCTGGTCACAACAGAGGTGTGACCTTACGATAGTCACTTTTAGTATTTAGCCAAATAAATACTCTGAGAGATATAAAGCTATTTTGGTTTTGTTGTTTATTGAATGTAAATAGGTTTGACTTGAATTCTTTGGATAAAGATTCCTGGAAACTTGTTATATATATTTAATAAAAGAATATAATATGGTTTGTTAGTTAGGCTGTACTAACTGGCAAAATTATGGCAAGATTAGCTGAATCAATCTTGGGGACTAGGTGTCTTGCAAACAGTTTAATTAACCTCAAAGGTTGATTAAAATGCACCTGTGGATATAATTAATGAGGATTTAATTATATTGTTTTTACTTGCCTTAACTGTGTTAAGAAGTTTGATTAAGGTTAACCAAAAGTAAACCCCCAAATTGTGGTTTAAAAGCGCTATTTTGGCAAATTTTTTAGGTTAAAAGCGCCGCCAAACCACCTAATTAATTTGTAAAGCGCTGAGGCGTTGCCCAGAAAATTTTTCAGGCGCTGGGGTGCTGCCTGAGAAAGTTCCTGGGCGCCGCGTGGCGCCTGGTTTGAGTTTTGAAACGTTTTAATGGGTTTTCAATGCAAAAAACCAGTTAATGTGAAAAATAGCTAAATGTAGTCAAGGGTGTCTAGGCATTTAGGATTGATCAGCGGGTTCCCAGTTGAAAAAATTGTCAAGTATGTACTTCTGGGAAGAATAATAAACAAGATAAAGGGGGGAATTAAGAAGAGAATGATACTTTATTGGATATGAATATGGAGTATTATATATTATCATGAGAAGCCACATACTGTCCATGTATGTCATGGTAGTTGTGGGGCTTATCCAAGTGATTTTTCCTCTTAAGTCACAAGGCTTGTCCAAGTTATGTTCTGCTTAGGATTCAAAAATTTTGATCCCCATAATAGATGGCTGAATGATAACAGTGCCACCAACTTAATGATTAACTGGGAATTATTTGGCAAGTCACTCTGGGAATTAATTCCCCAAAAGGGATTAATTGTAGATATTGCAACATCTCCCCCTGGGGTGCTGGAAGGTGGAACTGTAGGAATTTTCTTGAGAGTGTTGGGGATTTAGGCTTGGTATTGGTCCAGTTTGGTATAGGGTAAAGGGATCCAGGAGTTATGTTGTGCTGTTCTTGCCTTACATAGGAGGAGGCAATCATGGTGCATATGTTTGAGTTCTGTTGGAGCGCCAATGCCTTTGATGAGGTAAGTATTGTTGGGCTTGACTTCCATGAAAATGCCTGGTCCTCATAATCCTGGATCTAAATTTTGCATGTTGTGATTAACAACCCAGATCTTGTCCCTGACTTGAAAGAGTTCCTGTTGTAGTGGGATTGCTTCTCTTTCCACTCTTTTCTTTTCCATGTCTTATTGGTCCTTTCTAGCGCGGTGTATATCAGGGTTGCTGTTGTCTAGTACCTTCTTAGGTAGAGGTAAATGTGGTCCTGAGGTAGTGCTAACAATGGCAGGCTTATGCCCATAGACAAGCTCATACAGGCTTTTGCGTGTATTGCGGTTGACTTGTGTTCTGCACACCATGAGTGCTGTTGGTAGCATTTTGACCCAAGCTTTTGGATTGTTAGCAGATAAATTACTGAGGGCCTCTACTAATGAGTTGTTTAGCTGTTCTACTCTTCCATTTGCTTGTAGGTGGTAGACTGGCTATGATGTATTTTATTCCATTCTTGGCAAGGTAGATATTAGTATTGATGGCTTTAAGTTCAGTTCCTCTGTCTGTGATCATGAGGTCAGGCTTCCCAAACTTAGCTATGATCTCTTTGCCAATAAATTGTCTCACATCATTGACTTTGTGTTCTTTTGTAGCTTGTGCTACAGGCCACCTGATTGCATAGTTGATAGCTGTTATAATGTAATTTTTTCCTTTGTTATTGCCAGACAGTGGTCCTAAAATATCCAGTGAGCACAATTTGAAGGTTTGTGTGATTGACACCAGTATTACTGATTTGGGAGGTGCCTTGGAGCGGGCGTACTTTTCACAGACTTTGCATTGCTCCAATACTTCCTTGATATTGTCCAACATGCTAGGCCACCAGTAGCAGGTTTTGAGGTATTCATGCAAGTTCCTGCTACAGGTGTGTCCCAGATCTCTGTGGTATCAAAGGATTGTGTCAATCTTTTGTGTTGACAGGATGTAGGGTACAGTATCACCACTTGAAAGTATCTGGTGTAGTGTGCCATATACATTTTTGAACAGATTTTTGTTCTTGAGGACTTTCTCTTGGATGTCCATTGATGTATCAGGTGGGAACCCCTCTTGGAGATTCACCATGATCAACATGGGTCAATCAGGGTTTTTATAGTGCATGGTATATGATTATGTTATAGCCTTGACAGGGCGTCTGCAGTAAGCATTTCTTTGCCTGGTTTATATTTGATTGTCATGAGGTACCTTTGTATAAGCCTCATTCATTCAGTGTGTCTTCTTGATAGGTGTTGTTGGGTTTTAAGAATATCAGTGACTTGTGGTTGGTTAGAACTTTGAATATTTGTGCACCTTCCAGGTAACATTGCCACTTCATTAAATAGTGGATAACAGCTACCAATTCTTTGTCATGTATTGAATATCTTTGTTCACCATCAGACAGTTTCCTTGATTCATATGCTACAGGGGAGAAAGTCCTTTTCTTAAGTTTGAATTTGGAGTACTCCTCCTATTTCTTAATTGGATGTGTCAGTTTCAAGCTTGTGTTGTAACTGTGCTGTTTTATCAGAGTTACATGGGGAAAAATATTTAGAAGAAAGATAATAATCTTTATTGTGAGATAGCGATTATATAGCTATTTTGAATCACTGGATAGCAGGAACATGATTGGTGATCACACAGCTGGATGGAAGGGGGTGGCTTGATCCTGGTAATGAGTCAAGCGCCAAATCAAGATATCCACTGTGAAGGATCATCATCTGTTCATGTTGATGGATTTGGTCATTTGAGTTGACTTCCTAGTCTGGCTTTGGGTGACCAGGTAATCATATTGCGGGTCACAAACCTGCTTGGTTGGAACCTTGCTGGCAGGTCAAGCCTGCGGTTTTGACACCACCACCCCCCAGCTTAAGGTCGGCCTCATCTGGAGGCAGGTTGTCAGGGAGGTTGTCAGGAGCCCGGGCGCCATATTGAACCAGTTGTTGCTTGGTGGCAAGCAGGGACTTTTCTTGTTGTTTCTTTCTCGCTTTTCAGGGTTGTAGGCGGTTGTGGTGTAAGGTCTTGTCTTGTTTGCGTTTCCTGAGTCATTGCACAAGGTAAGTGTTATTGTTGTTTGCCTTTAGAATGATTGCTGGCCCTACTTTTTTGGGTTGTAGTTTGCTTTTGTCAACATTCATGACCCAGACTTCGTCCCCGACTTCATGTCTTTGACAGATGGGAATGAAGGTCTTTTGTAAGTGTTCCTTTTCTTTAGCTGCTTATTTGCTGTTGGCCTCTATTAATTGAGGATCTGAGCAAGGGGGGACTTGACTTGGAATTTCCATTTTGGGTCCTGTCAATGCTATAATAATATTTGGCTGTGTGCTGTATACCAGTTCAAACAGGCTTTTCCCGGTGGATCTGTTCACTTGGGTTTGGCACACAAGTAACACAGTTGGTAGCTGCTTATACCAGTCTTCAGGTCTCCCAGCGGTGAGTTTGGCTAGGGCTTGCACAAGGCTACAATTAAGCCGCTCTACGTGTCCATTGGCCTGTGGATAGTATGGTGTTGTGACGGTGTGTTTGACCCCATTTTTGGCAAGGTACACGTTGGTATTTTTGGAGGTCAATTCTTTGCCTACATTGGTTATCAGGAGTTCTGGCTTTCCAAACTTACTGATTATTTCCTTGCCAATGAATTGTTGGACGTTGTTACCAGTGTGATTTTTCACTGCTTGGGCTACTGGCCACCTTGTTGCAAAATTGATGACTGTGATGATGTATTTTTTGTTGTTGTGTTTTCCTGGCATGTGGCCCACAATGTCCAGAGCCCATACCTTGAACAGTAGTTGGGTTTGAATGGGGAGTACAGATTTAGGCGGTGTTTTGCTCTTGGCAAACTTTTTGCAGACCTCGCGCTGTTCTAGCACTTCCTGGACATTGCTGTATAAGGTTGGCCACCAGACTTTATGTTTTAGGAATTTGTATAGATATTGGCTCTTGGTATGTCCAAGATCTCTGTGGTAGCAAAGAATGGTATTGACTCATTGATGTGTGGGGATGTAGGGAATGGTTGTGCCATCCAACATCTTTCTGTGAAGAGTCCTGTATACATCAGCAAAGAGGTGTTCATTTCTGATGACTGTCTCTTTGGTGATATTGGTTGTGCCTTTGGGGAACCCTTTGTCTTTTGTTTGGAGCACCAGGAGAGGCCAGTCTGGGTTGAGCCCATTCTCTCCCCTAGAAGCGCGTACATACAGACAGGACAGGGCGTCTGCCATGGCAAGCTCAGCCCTGGGCTTATACTGGATGAGAATGTTAAACCTTTCTAAGATTTTCATCCACTGCACTTGGCAACGTGACAGATTTTCTTGTGTCTTGAAATAGATGAGTAATTTATGATTGGTTAATGCTGTAAATTCTTCCTGTTGTTCCAGGTAACAGCGCCATTTGACTAGGCAGTATACAATGGCCAACAGTTCTTTGTCGTGGATTGGGTATCAACACTTGCCATCTGTCAGTTTGCGCAACTTGTAGGCTACAGGCAGGAAGTCACCATCACTATTCTTAATTTGTAGTACTCCCCATATGGATGCATCTGAGACGTCAGTTTCCATCTGGTATTCCCCATCTTGTTTGGGGTATTGTAAGATGGGCGCTATCGTGAGCTTTTTGTTTGAGACGTCTAAAACAGAGATTGCGTTGGGGGGTCCATACAAACTTGGACTTGACACCTGTTATGGCAGACAGGGGGGCGGTCAAGACGCCACAGTTGGGTATGAAGCGTTGTACATAGGCCAGCATTCCCAAGAAGGCGTGGAATTCTGATTTATCTTTGGGAGGTGGCATTTTGCAGATGGTTTGTATCTTCTGGCTGTCAGGTTTGATGCCATCTTTTGAGACTATGTGTCCCAAGAAGGGTAGTTGCTCTCAGAAGAACTGGCACTTGGAGGGCTTGGCCAACAGTTTGTGTTGTTCAAGGATAGCAAAGACTGCCTCCAAGTCCTTGTGGTGTTGTTCCACCAAGGGACTGTAGACAATAATGTTGTCTAGATACACTAGGGGGTATTTGCCTATGTGTGGCGCAAATATTTTGTTCATGAAGGTTAAAAAGGTGGACGGGGCATTGGTCATGCCAAAGTTGAGTACCACACATTTGTAGGAACCATACTTGGTGCGGAAGGCTGTCTTGGGGATGTCTTCCTCCTTGATGAAAATTTGGTTGTAGCCTGCAGTTAGATCAATCTTGGAGAAGACAGAGGCTCCTCCCAAGGCGCCAAAGAGATTGTCAATTAACAGTAATGGGTAGCAATTCTTAATGGTGACTTTTTTTAAGGCGCAGTAGTTTGTGACCAGGCGTAAGGTACTGTCCTTTTTAGCCACAAATAATACGGCAGCCCCAAAGGGAGACTGTGAGGGGCAGATAAGTCCTTTTTCCAATGCCTCCTTGAGATAGGCGCGCAGGGCATTGTCCTTGTTTGGGGTCAGTTAATAGATGGGATGTGCCTTGGGTATGGCCCCCTTGAGTTGGATAGAGTGTTGGATGTGTTTCTCAGGGGGTAGCCCAGGTAATGCCTCCTTAAAGGTTTCTGGGTGACGGGCCACAATGTCGCAATCTTGCGGTGTGGAGGTGTCCTGGTGCTCCATGAAGTGTATGATTTCATACTGGCAGGAGTCCCAGTTGATTGCTTTCAGGCTTTCCTTCTCATTAAAAGTCTCTGTGATGTGTACAAAGACATGGTCTTGTAGGAGTTGGTCTACAGAGTCTGGGTAGATTTGGTGGTTGACACCTTCACGCTTGATGGTCAACACTGAGGTTGCCCAGTCCACGTGGGGGTTGTTTTTCCGTAACCAGTCTAGTCCCAGTACAATGTCAAACTTAGGGAAGTCAATGACGGGACCTTGGATGGTGGAGTGGAGGTTCTCAAGCATGACGGAGAAGGGGGCAGTTTCCTTTGTCACAGCAATGTGGTGTTCATCAGCCAGGACCACGTTTTTAATACCCAAAGGATTAGTGGCCAGCTTGAATTTATCCACTAAGCTGCTGTTGACTAAAGTTTGATCTGCACCCAAGTCCAAGGGTGCTGAGCTTGTGTAACTGCAAAAGCAAAAGAATAAGACATCAATTTATTGGGATGTCTGGCAATGGTGTAAAGTACCAGGTCTTCCGAGGGCACTTGGATCATTGGGCATTGGTCCACGTTCTCGGGTCAGTATTCATTGTTGGGCAAGTCAGGAGCTGCGTGGGGAGAGCTTGGCTTGCTTAGTGCTCTCCCCGGGCTTTTCCCTCATCTTGGTTGCCTTGGTTGGCGGTGACACGGAAATGGGTACAATTTGATTGGCTGTTGTTTACATTCCCATTCCCATTTGAACCCGTGGGCTTGTGGTTGTTGTTGTTGCCATTGCCTCCAGGAGGTGGTTGAGAGGAGCGCCTGCCTGGATGGGAGTCCTTGGGTCTTTCTCGTTTCCCAGTCTGTGCCTTGTGCAGAGCGTTGGATGTTTGTTCTGCTTTTTCTGCTTTACGGTACAGGCTTTGCAGGTTGGTAACCTGGTCCAGGTTCACATGTCTCATCACGTGCAACTTGAGAGCATTGTAGTACATGAGGTGTGTTGCTGGGGTTTTAAAGGTCATGTCAGATGGGGCGCGGAGACGGAGTTCCTTGTAGGCGCGGGTGAGCTCTTTAACAGTGCCTGTCTGGGTCAGGTTCTTTACTTGGCGTATGATCATGAGCGCTGTATCCTTGAGCACAAACCTTGCCAAGAAGTCCTGTTTGAAGGTGTCCCAGTTCTTGTCAGTGTGTTCTTTGTGCCACTTGTCACACCAGGTGCCAGCATCATGGGTCAGACAAATGGAAATCTCTGCAATCCAAAATTGCTGTGGGCATTCCATCTGGGCCAGCTTGCTTTGGGCGGACTGGGTCCATGCGGAAGCATTGTTGTTGTTGGCCCCTGCAAAGGTTCCAAGGCGGTGCTGTAAAGTCTTTGTGCAACATAGGCGGGCATGGTGGTTTTTTCAGCTGGTTTTGGCATTGAGGAAAGCGTCTGAAAGAACCCTTGGGCAGACATGGCATTGAAGGCGGGTAGCAGGATCACCGTGTTTTGGTAGAGAACAAAGCCATTAGGTATCTTGGTACCAGGAGTATACAGCGTCCAGTTGGGCGGGAGGCCAGACATAATTCTGTCAAGGATTTGTTGGCTGCGGCGTGTGTGGGCAACAGGCGGAATTTTTCAAGATAAGGTAGGATGGAGAGCCTACCTGTGCTACAATGTTGTAACTGTGCTGTTTTGCAGAGTTACAATGGGAAAAATATTTAGAAGATAGATAATAATCTTTATTGTGAGATAGTGATTATATAGCTATTGTGAATCACTGGATAGCAGGAACATGATTGGTGATCACACGGCTGGATGGAAGGGGGATGGCTTGATCCTGGTAATGAGTCAAGCGCCAAATCAAGATATCCACCGTGAAGGATCATCATCTGTTCAAGTTGATAGATTTGGTAATTTGAGTTGACTTCCTAGTCTGTCTTTGAGTGACTGGGTAATCAGATTGCGGGTCACAAACCTGCTTGGTTGGAACCTTGCTGGCGGGTTGAGCCTGCAGTTTTGACACTTGTATACTCCTTCACAGGTTGGGTATTAGAAGATGAGGGTGGTGACCATACGGTCTCTTAATTATTGGAAATGTTGATCTCTTAATGATGTCCATACAAATTTGGTTGTCTTGCCTGTGATTGTGGATAAGGGGCAGTCAAGGCACCCCAGTCAGGGATAAATCTTCTGACATAGGCTATCATGCCTAGGAATGTACAAAGCTCACTCTTATTTTGTAGCGCTGACATGTCATTTATGGCTTGTATCTTTTCTGGGTCTGGCTTAACTCTGTCCTTGCTGATAATTTGTCCTAAAAATGAGAGTTCTGATGAGAAGAAGTCAAACTTTGAGAGCTTGGCTATAAGTTGGTTATCTCAAAGGGTTCACAGGACCAGGAGAATGTCTTTCCAGTGTTGTTCTACAGTTGGTCTGTATATGACATGTTGTCTAGGTAGATGATGTCCCTTTTTCCAATGTGTTCCTTTAAAACTTCATTCATAAAGGTTATAAAGATGCTTGGGGTGTTTTTCATGCAGAAGTTAAGGATTCACATTAAAAAGAACTGTACTTTGTTCTGAAAGCTGTTTTTGGTATGTACTCTAATTTAATGCAGCTTTGGTGATAACCTGCTGCCAAGTCACTTTTTGTGAAGACTAGGGACCCCCAGGGCGTTAAAAAGGTCATCAATTAGTGGCAGGGATACCTGTTCTTAATTGTGACCTTGTTGAGCGCCCTGTAGTCTGTGAATAGGCGGAGTCCTCCATCTTTCTTTGCTACTAAAAAGAAATTTGCGCCAAAAGGATATTTAGAAGGCTGTATGAGCTCTTTTTCCAGGGCTTTGTCTATGTAGGCCTTTAGCACATTGTCTTCTTGTGGTGTTAGGAAGTAGATGGGGTGTGCTTTTGGAACACTTCCCTTGAGGTCAATTTTGTGTTAAATGCCCCAGTCAGGTAGTAGTCCTGGAAATTTTTCTTGAAAGACAGAAGGGAATTCTTGGATTAGCAGTTGTTGGATTAGGTCTTGCTCAAGTGAGGTTTCTAAATTTTTAGTGAATAATCTCATATTTGAAAGTGTTCTAATTTATCTTGCTAGGGTCTTTTTCTTCTTCTGTTTCTATGATTTTTACAAACACATGGTCTCTAATAGGTGTGTCAAGGTGGGTTAGATACACATGATGATGCATCTCTCCTTGTTGTATGATGAGGTTAGTGCTATCCCAGTTGATGTGAGATTTGGTCTTTCTCATACAATCTAGACCAAGTACTACATTGTACTTGAGATTAGGATGATTGGACCACCAAGAGTTGTCTGAATGTCCCCTATTTGGGTCCAGAAAGGTTTCACCTCTCTGGTGACTGGTGTGCTCCTGTTGTCAGCCATGATAACTCTCTTGGTGTTACTTTGGATTGTGGGTAGTTTCATGAGGTTGGCAAATCTTTTTTCAATAAAGAATTAGTCCTCTCTAGTTTCAAATAGTGCTTTACCCTGATATCTGCAAAAGCAGAAAGGAAAAATTGAGGACTTTATTTCCTGTCTGGGCAGCAAACACTATAGGATTGCTGGAGGGTACTTGGATCATGGTAATTGAGTCCACTTCTTGGTCCTTGGCAAGTCTTGCAAACTGAGGGAGGACAGCTCGCCTAAGCACTCCCCTGAGCTTTTCCCTTCTTGGTGGTGTTATTAGTGCTCATTTGGTTTACTTGAGCAGTACAATTCCCACAACAAGGATGGTATTTATTGGCTCGGTTGTTTTGCTTGTTAGGTCAAGGGTCCTTCTTTGCTTTGGGACTTTCTTTTTGAATGCTTGTTGCATTAGGTCATCAGATTTTTGTGCAGCTTGTGTTCCTTCCAAGAATAAATCTTGGAGATTCTTATAGCAACTCATGGAAAACTGGCGTCTAATGTGTGTGGGGAGGCCATTGTATAAATCCAACTGTGGTCCAGCTTTTTCAAATTTAATTGTGTTGGGAGCTCAGTCATGTATGTCCTTATATGCTGCAATGTACTCTTCAATGGTTTCTGTCATTTTAAAGGTTCTGAGTTCTGTCATGATCATAACATCAAAGTCCTTTATGGCAAACTTCTCTAGGAATATATTTTTGAACATGTCCCAGTCTTTGTTGTGACCAGGGTGTTGGTCAAACCATTTGTTTACAAAGTTGGAGGCAGCCCCAGTAACTGGTAAGGCAATTTCACTTGCCCAGAGTCTTTTGGGGTAGCCCACTTGTGTAAAATTATTTTGGGTGCTTTGAATCCAGAGGTTGGCATTCTCATAGTGTAGTCCTGAGAACGTCCTAATTTCTGCTGAGTTTAGGCGTTGAAATAAAATTTTGGGTATTTTGGTTGATTCAGGAATTGGAGGCAGATTCAGGAGTGCTTGAGTACCAAGAAAGCTGTACTGTTCAGTTGGTATGAGGATATTGTTGAAGACAGTGAATTCTTTAGGGATGTCCTGAACTTCTTTGTATTGTCTCCAGCTGATGGGGAGTGCCATCTGCTGGGTTTTTTATTTGGAGGAATTTTTCCTTTAAGTTGTGTAGGTGTGGGTAACCTACCTGTGCTACCACTGTTGGGTATATACTTCTGAGAAGTATAGCAAACAAGATAAAGGGGGAAATTAAGAAGAGAATGATACTTTATTGAATATGAGCTTAGAGTATTATATATTATCATGAGAAGCCACATGTTGTCCATGTATGTCATGGCAGTCATGGAGCTTGTCCAAGTAGTGTTCTGTTTAGGACTTGAATTGTTTGCTTCCTGTAATATATGGGTGATTGATAAGAGTGCCACCAACTTAATGATTAGCCAGTGAATCACTCAGGGAATTGCTTTCCCAAGAGGGAGTAATCAAAGATGTTGCAACAATATCTTAAATAGTTGTGTCACAGATGGTTCCATCCTATCTGAAATTGCCTGCCCTTAGAAATTTAAACATCAAAGAACCAGGCCCAAGAAAGAGCCCTTAAAAATTATTCCAACATCAAACAAGCCATTAACCAGAAGTAGGTTGTATTAAAATGTGTGAATATTTTGACAAAAGTTGAAAAAAAGCTGTTTAAAGCCTTAAACCCCAGAAATCAGGTAATTTGGTGTTTTTGACCCCAAAATTAAAGTATGATGTCATAATTTTTTGGTCAATTCAGATGGCACAGTTGTTAAAATTCCCCTTGATGATGTCATCATTCTCTCCTAAACACTCATATGGGCTGGGTTAGAGCTTAGAACTACCCCAGTAGTTTAATAAAACCATAAAAATTTGAAAATTGCAGCTTTAAGTTTTTGGTAAAAAAAACTTCATGAAAATAAAGCCTCTGTTAACCTACATGCTCATATGACTTTTCCTGAGCTGTGGCATTAATTTTGAGGTGTCTTCTGCCTCTGTGCTTCTTGATGCAACTTCCCAGCCCAAAATTGAGGAAATGATTGAACCAATTTTCCAAAACAGTTATTTACAAGATCCTGTTTCATTTATCTAAGTTACTGCCTTATTTATTTTTGTCTTAGCTTTTATTGGTTATCTCTATTCAATGTCTTTACTTGAAGTTTATTATTTTCAAATTTTGATATTGAGAATTTTGTTGTTGTTGAATTTTTTTCAGCATTTGGAATTTTATACCTTGTTTTATAATCACTTTGGAGTTTCAAAAAGAATCCACCATTACACAGAGTGTGTTAACGTCTGTTAAGGGTACAGCCATTACTTGGTAGATAAAATATCAATAAAGGATACCAGTAACTGCAGTATAAGGTATTTGATCCAATGAGATACCAATCATGATTCTCTCATGAATTTATCTTTTGCAGTGTGTGGTGTGTGTTAGAAATCTTGTCAACTGAGAGGTAGGATGAATAGCTAACTGTGCTACCAATGTTGTAACTTTTCTGTTTTAGAAAATTTATAGGAAATGGGAAATGATATTGGAACATATCATATATTTATTGATAAGAAGTTATTATATAGTGGTTGTTGTGGTATCAGGGGTAAATGTACATTCCTATTATATGAGGCACTAATATTGGGAAATAAACTACACCTCATATATGAAATTGTATATCTGTGATGTCTCAGCTGGTAAGCTTAGCTTCACATGTCTTGGCATGTCTTGGCTTTGGGTCTTAGGCAGTCTAATTTAAGTTACATATCTTCTTTTCTGACTTGGAACGTTGCTAGGAGATTTATCCTGCAGTTTTGACATTAGCTATGATTACTTTTTTGGATTTTTTTGGAATCTCTAGGATTAATTTACCTAGGAATTTTTAAAATATAAAAGCCTGACCACCAGATATTTTTTGGTTCTGTCATTTTGGTTTTTTACTTAGACTAATGTACCCTCAAAGGTACTGATTAGAATCTCCAAGGGTATCATGCTCTTTCTCTAGGTTTTGCTATATAACATCAGGTTTTAAAGTGAAACTACATGTTTTTTGTCTCAAAGCTTTACATTTTCTTATTCAAAGTTATTTATTATCTCCTTAGGAGTAATTTATTTTCTCCCTCAGAATTCTAAAGTAACCAATGTCAAAACCGCAGGCTCAACCCGCCAACAAGGTTCCAACCAAGCGGGTTTGTGACTACAATCTGATTACCCAGTCATCCAAAGCCAGACTAAAAAGTCAGCTCAAATTACCAAATCTATCAACATGAACAGATGATGATCCTTCACAGTGGATATCTCAATTTGGCGCTTGACTCATTATCAGGATCAATCCACCCCCTCTTCCATCCAGCTGTGTGATCACCAATCATGTTCCTACTATCCATTGACTCACAATAGCTATATAGTCACTATCTTGCAATAAAGATTAGTATATATCTTCTAAATATTTCTCCCATGTAACTCTGCTAAAACAGGACAGTTACAACATTGGTAGCACAGGTAGGTTCTCCATCCTACTGTATCTTGAAAAATTCCGCCTATTGCCTGCACACGCTGCGGCCAACAAATCCTTGACAGAATCATGTCTGGCCTCCTGCCCACTGGACTCTGTATACCCCTGGTACCAAGAAACTTGATGGTTTTGTTCTCTACCAAAACACGGTGATCCTGCTACCCGCCTTCAATTCCATGTCTGCCCAAGGGTTCTTTCAGACACTTTCCTCAATGCCAAAACCAGCTGAAAAAACCACCATGCCCGCCTATGTTGCACAAAGACTTTGCAGTGCCGCCTTGGAACCCTTTGCGGGGGCCAACAATGACAATGCTGCCGCATGGATTCAGTCTGCCCAAAGCAAGTTGGCTCAGATGGAGTGCCCACAGCAGTTTTGGATTGTGGAGATTTCCATTGGTCTGACCCATGACGCTGGCACCTGATGTGACAAATGGCACAAAGAGCACACGGACAAGAACTGGGACACCTTCAAACAGGACTTCTTGGCAAGGTTCGTGCTCAAGGATACAGCGCTCATGATCATACACCAAGTAAAGAACCTGACTCAGACAGGCACTGTGAAGGAACTCACCCGTGCCTACGAGGAACTCTGTCTCCGCGCCCAATCCAACATGGCCTTTGGCACCCCAGCAACACACCTCATGTACTACAACGCTCTCAAGTTGCAAGTGATGAGACATGTGAACCTGGACCAAGTTACCAACCTGCTAAGCCTGTACCATGAAGCAGATAAAGCGGAACAAACCTCCAACGCTCTGCACAAGGCACAGACTGGGAAACAAGAGAGACATAAGGACTCACATTCAAGTGGGTGCTCCTCACGACCACCTCCTGGAGGTAACGGCAGCAACAACAACCACAAACACATGGGTTAAAATGGGAATGGGAATAACAGCCAATCAAATTGTACCCATTTCCTTGTCACCACCACCCAAGGCAACCAAGATGAGGGAAAAGCCTGGGGAGAGCACTAAGCAAGCCAAGCTCTCCCCACGCAACTCCTGACTTGCCCAACAATGAATACCAACCCAAGGACGTGGACCAATGCCCAATGATCCAAGTGCCCTCGGAAGACCCGGTACTGTACACCATTGCCAGACATCCCAATAAATTGATGTCTTACCCTTTCCGCTTTTGCAGTTACACAGGCTCAGCACTATTGGACTCGGGCGCAGATTGAACTTTAGTCAACAGCAGCTTTGTGAACAAATTCAAGCTGGCCACTAACCCTTTACGGATTAAAAACGTGGTCCTGGCTGATGAACACCACATTGCTGTGACAAAGGAAACTGCCCCTTCTCTGTCATGCTTGAGAACCTCCACTCCACCATCCAAGGTCCCGTCATTGACTTCTCTAAGTTTGACATTGTACTGGTACTAGACTGGTTGCGGAGAAACAACCCTCACGTGGACTGGGCAACCTCAGTGCTGACCATCAAGTGTGAAGGTGTCAACCACCAAATATACCCAGACTCTGTAGACCAACTCCTACAAGACCATGTCTTTGTACACATCACAGAGACTTTGGATGAGAAGAAAACCTGAAAGCTATTGACTGGGACTCCTGTCAGTATGAAATCATACACTTCAAGGACCACCAGGACACCTCCACGCCGCAAGATTGCGACATTGTGGTCCGTCACCCAGAAATCTTTAAGGAGGCGTTACCTGGGCTACCCCCTGAGAAACACATCCAACACTCTATCCAACTCAAGGGGGCCATACCCAAGGCACGTCCCATCTATCAACTGACCCCAAACAAGGACAACGCCCTACGCGCCTATCTCAAGGAAGCACTGGAAAAAGGACTTATCTGCCCCTCACAGTCTCCCTTTGGGGCCGCCGTATTCTTTGTGGCCAAAAAGGACAGTACCTTACGCCTGGTCGCGGACTACCGCGCCTTGAACAAAGTCACCATCAAGAATTGTTACCCCTTATCACTAATTGACAATCTCTTTGATGCCTTGGGAGGAGCCTCCGTCTTCTCCAAGATTGATCTAACTGCGGGCTACAACCAGATCTGCATCAAGGAGGAAGACATCCCCAAGACAGCCTTCCGCACCAAGTACGGCTCCTACAAATGCGTGGTACTCAACTTTGGCATGACCAATGCCCCGTCCACCTTTGTAACCTTCATGAACAAAGTGTTTGTGTCACACATAGGCAAACACATCCTCGTGTATCTGGACAATATCATTGTCTACAGCCCCTCAGTGGAACAGCATCACAAGGACCTGGAGGAAGTCTTTGTGATCCTGGAACAACACAAACTGCTGGCCAAGCCCTCTAATTGCCAGTTCTTCCGGGAGCAACTATCCTTCTTGGGACACATAGTCTCAAAAGACGACATCAAACCTGACAGTCAGAAGATACAAGCCATCTGCAAAATGCCACCTCCCAAGGACAAGTCAGAACTACGCACTTTCTTGGGAATGGTGGCCTATGTACAATGGTTCATACCCAACTGCGGTGTCTTGACCGCCCCCTTGTCTGCCATAACAGGCGCCAAGTCCAAGTTTGTATGGACCCCCCAACGTGACCTCTGTTTCAGACGTCTCAAGGAAAAGCTCACGACAGTGCCCATCTTAAAATACCCCAAACGAGACAGAGAATATCAGATGGAAACCGACGCTTCAGATGCATCCATTGGGGGAGTACTGCAAATTAAGAATAGTGATGGTGATTTCCTGCCTGTAGCCTACGAGTTGCGCAAGCTGACAGATGGCGAGTGTCAATACCCTATCCACGACAAAGAACTACTGGCCATTGTACACTGCCTAGTCAAATGGCGCTGTTACCTGGAACAGCAGGAAGAATTCACAGCACTAACCAATCATAAGTTGCTCATCTATTTCAAGACACAGGCAAACTTGTTACACCGCCAAGCGCAGTGGATGGAAATCCTAGAAAGGTTTAACATGCTCATCCAGTATAAGCCCAGGGCTGAGCTTGCCATGGCAGACGCCCTGTCCCGCCTGTATGTCTGCGCTTCTAGGGGTGAAAATGGGCTCGACCCAGACTGGCCTCTCCTAGTGCTCCGTACAAAAGATGAAGGGTTCCCTGAAGGCATAACCGATATCACCAAAGAAACGGTCATCAAGAATGAACACCTCTTTGCTGCTGTATACGGGACTCTTCACAGAAAGATGTCGGATGGCACAACCATTCCCTAGATTCCCACACATCAACGAGTCAATACCATTCTTTGCTACCACAGAGATCTTGGACATACTAAGAGCCAAAATCTATATGAATTCCTAAAGCATAAAGCCTGGTGGTCAACCTTATACCGCAATGTCCAGGAAGTGCTAGAACAGTGTGAGGTCTGCAAAAAGTTTGCCTGAAGCAAAACCCCGCCTAAATCTGTACTCCCCATTCAAACCCAACTACTGTTCAATGTATGGGCTCTGAACATTGTGGGCCCCATGCCAGGAAAACACAACAACAAAAAATACATCATCACAGTCATCAATTTTGCAACAAGGTGGCCAGTAGCCCAAGCAGTGAAAAATCACACTGGTAACAACGTCCAACAATTCATTGGCAAGGAAATAATCAGTAAGTTTGGAAAGCCAGAACTCCTGATAACCAATGTAGGCAAAGAATTGACCTCCAAAAATACCAACGTGTACCTTGCCAAAAATGGGGTCAAACACACCGTCACAACACCATACTATCCACAGGCCAATGGACACGTAGAGCAGCTTAATGGTAGCCTCTTGCAAGCCCTAGCCAAACTCACTGCTGGGAGACCTAAAGACTGGTATAAGCAGCTACCAACTGCATTACTTGTGTGCCAAACCCGAGTGAACAGATCCACCGGGAAAAGCCTGTTTGAGCTGGTATACAGCACACAGCCTAATATCATTCAAGCATTGACAGGACCCAAACTGGAAATTACAAGTCAAGTCCCCCCTTGCTCTGATCCCCAAGTAATAGAGGCCAACAGCAAACAAACAGCCAAAGAAAAGGAACACTTACAAAAAATCTTTGTACCCATCTGCCAGAGACATGAAGTTGGGGACAAAGTCTGGGTCATGAATGTTGACAAAAGCAAACTACAACCCAAAAAAGTAGGGCCAGCAATAATCCTAAAGGTAAACAACAATAACTCTTAACTCTTGCAAGGGATCAGGAAATGCAAGCAAAACAAGACATTATACCACAACTGCCTACGACCTTGCAAAGCAAGACAGAAACAACAAGAAACTGCCCTGCCTGCTACCAAACAACAACTGGTTCAATATGGCGCCCGGGCTCCTGACAACCTCCCTGACAACCTGCCTCCTGAGGAGGCCAACTTTCAGCCAGGGGGGTTGAAACCGCAGGCTCAACCGCCAGTAAGGTTCCAACCAAGCAGGTTCGTGACCCACAATCCAATTACCCGGTCACTCGAAGCCAGACCAGGAAGTCAACTCGGATTACCAAATCAATCAACATGAACAAATGATGATCCTCACAGTGGATACCTCGATTTGGCACTTGACTCATTAGCAGGATCAAGCCACCCCCTCTTCCATCCAACTGTGTGATCACCAATCATGTTCCTGCTATCCATTGATTCACAATAGCTATATATTCACTATCTCACAATAAAGATTATTATCTATCCTCTAAATATTCTTCCCCTTGTAACTCTGCTAAAACAGCACAGTTACAACAAGATCTTGGACATACCAAGAGCCAAAATTTATACAAATTCCTAAAACATAAAGCCTGGTGGCCAACCTTATACCGCAATGTCCAGGAAGTGCTAGAACAGTGCAAGGTCTGCAAAAAGTTTGCCAAAAGCAAAACCCCGCCTAAGTCTGTACTCCCCATTCAAACCCAACTACCGTTCAAAGTATGGGCTCTGGACATTGTGGGCCCCGTGCCATGAAAGCACAACAATAAAAAATACATCATCACAGCCATAAATTTTGTAACAAGGTGGCCAGTAGCCCAAGCGGTGAAAACACATACCGGTAACAATGTCCGATGATTCATTGGCAAGGGAATAATCAGCAGGTTCGGAAAGCCAGAACTCCTGATAACCAATGGAGGCAAAGAATTGACCTCCAAAGACACCAATGTTTACCTCACCAAGAATGGGGTCAAACACACCGTCACAACACCATACCATCCACAGGCCAATGGACGCGTAGAGCGGCTTAATGGTAGCCTCGTGCAAGCCTTAGCCAAACTCACTGCCGGGAGACCTGAAGACTGGTATAAGCAGCTACCGACTGCATTACTTGTGTGCCAAACTCGAGTGAACAGATCCACCGGAAGAAGCCCGTTTGAACTGGTATACGGCACACAGCCAAATATCATTATAGCAGTGACAGGACCCAAACAGGAAATTCCAAGTCAAGTCCCCCCTTGCTCAGACCCTCAAATAATAGAGGCCAACAGCAAACAAGCAGCCAAAGAAAAGGAACACTTACAAAAGACCTTCATTCCCATCTGTCAAAGACATGAAGTCGGGGACGAAGTCTGGGTCATGAATGTTGACAAAGGCAAACTACAACCCAAAAAAAGTAGGGCCAGCAATCATTCTAAAGGTAAACGACAATAACACTTACCTCATGCAAGGGCTCGGAAAACACAAGCAAGACAAGACCTTACACCACGACTGCCTACGACCCTGCAAAGCAAGACAGAAACAACGAGAAACCGCCCTGCCTGCCACCAAGCAACAACTGGTTCAATATGGCGCCCGGGCTCCTGACAACCTCCCTGACAACCTGCCCCCAGAGGAGGCCGCCCTTCAGCCGGGGGGGGGTGTCAAAACCGCAGGCTCGACCCGCCAACAAGGTTCCAACCAAGCGGGTTCGTGACCCGCAATCCAATTACCCAGTCACCCGAAGCCAGACTAGGAAGTCAACTCAAATTACCAAATCTATCAACATGAACAGATGATGATCTATCACGGTGGATATCTCGATTTGATGCTTGACTCATTATCAGGATCAAGCCACCCCCTCTTCCATCCAGCCGTGTGATCACCAATCATGTTCCTACTATCCATTGACTCACGATAGCTATATAGTCACTATCTCGCAATAAAGATTATTATCTATCTTCTAAATATTTTTCCCCGTGTAACTCTGCTAAAACAGCACGGTTACGACACCAAAAAAACATTTTTTGAAAAATGCAAAATCCTATTTTCCTCTTGAAGCTGTCATTTTCTCCCTCAAAATTCTCCATTGCATATTGATAATTTTCTGTTTCAGCTACGCCAAAAAAACCCAAACCCGTCTAAATTCTTTCTTGAAGCTTACAATTTAACAGAGAAACCCGCTATGACTTATAGGGATGCTTTCGCTCAGCACCAGCTAGTGTCCGGCTCTGGCCGCTTCAGCCAAATTGCAATTAGTTAATATTTAAATATTCTTAAATAAACTTTTTTAAGGGAGTGACCCAGAGCTAGGGCTGCTTCGGCCAAGCCCCGGGCAGCCGCGGCCAGTTCAGGCTTTAGGTCACTCCTATTAAACATTTATTTTAGAATTTTCAAATATATGGCAGTTCCGTTTTAGCATGGCGGCCAGCAGCCGAAAGCTAGCCGGGGCTGAGCCGAAGCATCCCTACCCAGAGCCAGAACCTGGCCACGGCTGCCTGTGGCTTGGCCAAAGCAGCCCTACGAAAGCTTTATCAACCTAGGCAAATCATGGTGGATAACTTGTCCTATTGGCCATATTTCATATAGAAGCACATCTATTAGACTATTAGATAATATATTTTAATAAAAGGAACTTTTATCATTTGAAAAGCTACCAGATTACTCTTTTTCAAAAAACGCTTAAGCCTATCATAAAATTGTTTTGCAATATTCTGTTGAACTGACTTAAATATATAGCTATCTTAGAAATACCTTTGTGTGCTATGGTAAATTGCTATTTTTAAAAAAATTAATCGCCCCGTAATATTAGAACAATAGACGCCTAAAGGTACCTACCATTTTTCCTACCTTAAATAAAAACATATCCAAGTGAATTGGTTTTTAGTTTTTTAACATCTTACTAAGGGTTCCACAATTGTCATTCCCTTTGTATATGGCACGCAAGCAATTCCTTTGACTATAAGGCAAAAGGAAGATGCTGGGAAAGGCCATACTCACAAATGGACTGTGTTTGTGCGTGGTTTGAACGGAGAAGATTTATCTTTTCTCTTCCGGAGAGTAACATTCCAGCTTCATCATACTTATGATATCCCAACTCGAACAGTTGAACAGGCCCCCTACGAAGTCTCAGAAACTGGCTGGGGAGAATCTGAAATCACAATCAAGCTTATCTTCACGCCAGCTTGCAAAGAGAATTCTTTGACATTGTTTCATAGCCTCAAATTGCACCCTTTGGATGATCCTCTCCAGGGCACTTGGCAAAAAGGAAAAACTGTCTATTACTTCCAATATGATGAGCTGGTAAGCGCTGGCCCTGCTTAGCGCTTACAGAAATCTAGGTTTTTAATGATCCTTACGAAAGCTTTTATCAAGTTTTTCGCAAACAGCCTGCAATAGAAAAACCGCAAAAGAAGACCTTGGCAATGCCATACAGTAAGCCTTTCACAGCTAACTTATGAACTTTTTACTCCAGGCTACGAGAAGGAATTGGAAGAAGTCGATAAGCTTGAAGAAATCAAAGAGAGACTTCAGCGCCAGCTTACTCTTTTTCAATCAAAAATTCGTAGCTTTGAGAGTCGCAGTACAAAAGATCGCCATCATTAGTAGCCCTTGTGTTTCATCTGTCTGTTGGCTCCTACGGACCAACTTCTAGGAAACCTTTGGCGATACACATTTCTTTGTCACTGCTCAAGTATGTAATCCTTAGCTCGTATTTATATTAATGTCCTTTTGGATTTAGACTCACTAAGATTAATAAGCAAATGGATTGTTAAGTCAGCTGCCCATTGTAACAATAAACTTATACCTACAAACGCTTTTTGAAATCAACCAGTATTGGTTCCCTTTGAAAATCTTGCTTATTCAAAAGGCTAACCAGTAATTGTTTAGCCTTAATATCATTACACCGATCTTTGATTTTTATTGGGTAGATTAGCAATACTATATCACTAATCTACTAAATTAATCAAATTTTTGCTTTGCCCTTAAAAAGTTAAAGTATATTATAATATTTATAACAAATTGACCATCTGTCTGTTCTCATAATACATGTGCCTTAAAAAGCAATATGTATTATTTCCTATTTTTGCATTTGCCAATTTATTATTCAGTCTTTTTTACCCTTTTGTAGTGCATGTGCTGTTTTAACAGAGTTACAAAAGATGGGGAAGAAATGATAGACAATAATAGCTTTATTTTATAATAAATAATTATATATTCTCAATTGTGGCTTTTGGAGGATAGATGTCCTTCTATGAGAGACACCATTCCTGAGGTAAGTGAATTTACTCCTTATTTATAAGTTGTTAGCCAAGATTTCTCAGTTGGCAGGCTTGGCAAGACATGTCCTAACTTTTGTTCTTGGGGGTTGAATTGAGTTTCAAGTCTTCTTGGCAGAATCAAATCCTTTCCAGGGGGTTGATCATGCTGTTTTTAGAGTGATATGTTCAAATTAACGTTGTAACTGTGCTGTATTAGCAGAGTTACAAGGGGGAAATATTGGAAACTAGATAATGTCTTTATTGTGATATAGGAGATTATATAGTTTGGGTGAATCCTTTGAGAGGAACAAGATACTCACTGTTCAATCATTTGGATGGGTGGGGGTGGCTTGATCCTACTAATAAGTTAAGCACTAAATCAAGTTTACTCCTGATTTTTGGATTATTGTTGGTTTTTGCTTCCTATTTGGAAAAATTGAGTTGACTTCTGTCTTTGGTTGTGTGTATCAGGATAGTAAAGTCAAGTGGTAAGGGGTCTCTTATGGGAAACATTGTTGAGGGTTGACTTCACAGTTCCAAAAAATTAAGAAAATATTAGTTTTTGAAGGTCATGTCAGGAAGCCAGGCATAGATAGAGGCATTGGTTGACTTGAGACGGAGTACAGCTGGGCCAGTGGGTAATGCCCACCATAGGATGGGTGCTAACTTGATAATATAGGATACAGATTGCCCAAGCAAAGACCAGGGCCTGATTTATGCACCATAGAGTCTATCATTCCCATCAAAGTAATGTAGAGTACTCCAAACAGTTGAGTGGATGTGGTCTTGGCGGCGGTGGGGGGTTCCACAGGGGGGCCAGGTCGCAGAGTTAAGGGTGGAGTCATGGGGACAAAGTAAGCAGGCAGACAATTGTACTTGTCTTTGAAAAATCTTGGCGGCCTCTCGTACTACTTTTCTTTGTGTCCTATGTATTTGGTTCCTCTAGTCTTTGCCAAGGGATCAGCAATGAGGATGGTCTTCAAGTCGTACTCCAAGTAGGTGGGGTTGGGCGGGTATTTGGTAAAATGAACAGGTACAAAGGGGGCTCCAGGGGGACGGTATAGTGCCTGAGGAGGGTCGGCAGGTTGGTCTCTGGAGGGGACAGCGGCCTGGTTGTCTACTTGGTTGGAATTAAGATGGAAGATCACTAAGACTAGATAGGGTAGAATTTGTCCAAACCAAAGGTTCATAAAACTTTATTATCAAAAATGATGATGGGGTGATCCCCATACCTCCAAGGTTCTTATACCAGGTGGTTTTGCTTCTTTGCTTTTTGCAGACTTCAGGTCTGGGGACAGTTTACTGACAGGGCTTGGTCCTTGGCTTCTGGTTTTGCGGGTGGCGGATCCTAGTTGTGCTTGCTCTGATGAACAGAAGTGACAATGCTTTGTTCCACCGCTACTGTTCACCACATCACCTGAGCAGTCAAATTGCATTACCCATTCTGGACTGGAGGCTGGCACTGGCTGGCAATCATTGGCGGGACTGGCAGGATGTCAGTATACCACATCCCAGGGGAAGGACTGTTAGCCTCAGCTACCAACTTGCTCTGTTGGGAGGAGGATAGAGCCCACTATAGGAGGGGTTCTAACTTGATGGGATAAGATGCTGATTGGACCACCAAGGCCCAGGGTCCAGTGGATGGTACCACAGTGTTGACTAACCCAGCCAAGGTGATGTAGGAAATGCCTGCATAATGGTTGGCCGTGGACAGAGACAGTCCTGGGGCGGGGTGTAGGCGGTCAGGTTTGGGTGTCAGGGGCGCTTCCATATCTGTCTGGTAGGCAGACAAATAGCTATACTTCACACAGATTTTGGAGGCTGGTTGTTCACACCAAGCACCGTTGTGGAGAGCTGTCTGTGTGGTTATCTGTTGGGCCAGGTGGTTTGTGCAGGGAGTATCCTTAATGGTAAACTCCCAATACTCTGGCTTAAGGGGATAGTCAGAGAAATGCAGTGGGCCAAAGGGTGCTCCAGGAGAACAATAACACACAGGTTGGGTTTTAGGGACTTCCTCAGGAATGCAGGCTGTCAGCCCAAGATTTTTTGTTGGAACAGTTTTAAGATGGAAAACAACCAAGACAAAATAAGGAATAAATTGTTAGAACCAAGGTTCCATAATCTTATTTATAACAAAATGGCAATACCAATTGTCAAAACTTCATGGGCTTTAAATACAGTAGTTTTAAAAGCTATGGCAACAACCAAAAATACCTTGGATTTAAAAAAATGATTTCAGATTTAAGCAAAATCCAACTTTCAGGTAAAAATATACACTCTGTTAACAGGTTTTATTGGCGTTAATGGGTAAAATGAGTCAACACAGCAACAAAGGGCTCACACGTAAAGCAAAACTATTCAAAATACAATCCAAAATACATTGATTCACAAAAAAAATGGTGTGAGTTGACTTTTGGTGTACATATGGGTCATTATTTTAGAGATTAGGCCATTTTCTAATGCACATGCTGCTCAAGTCGCAGCATAACACAGTTCGATTTTGAAAAAGTAACTAATTACACAATTTATATTTAAAACATTAATAACTCAATGAAAAATTAATATTTTTTCACACTGAAAACTATCAAAATGAAGCTAAGAATCTTATCTTTCTATTGGTGTAAAAATTTTAATATGTATACTATGCTCAATATTAAAGCGAAAGTAATTTAAAAGAGCATAATCCAGATTTTATTATATGATTATATCTAATGATATAAAGTAGATCACTTCAAAGCTAATAAATACTCTTTTTTGAATACACAACAGATGTTTTTTATTTGACGAAATTAAAGATAAGATTGAGAGCTTTATTTTCGCATTTTATTTTATTTAAAAAGCTCAATTCTCTAGGATTTTATGATAGTTTGAAGTTAGGATGTTTTTATCACTGTTTAGATTGATTTTAAGGTTCAAGTGAGCTTCGAACCTCAAATTGAGCATTCTTTAAATGGAATTCTTTAATATTTTATCATTTAAAAATATGCGGAAGAGTTACAATTAACTGAATACATCATTTTAATTGATTTGCATTGATTACAAAGAGGATATGATGTAATAATAATGCTTAGCTGCTTCACATATATCACTTGTGCATGAAAACTGGGTATTTAATTAATTTCTGCAAACATAAATTCAAGTTCAAACTATAATAAAAGCTATCACACCATTTCTTTCAGAATGGTGTCATTTAGCTTGGTATATAAGAGCTAAAGTACCACAAAGCTTCTAATCCAAATAACCCAATTCAAAGACCACATTCTGATCATAACTACTCCATCATTAAGGCACACATCAAAGATCTGACCTAATTACAGATTCAAAATACTACCATGTCCTCAGTTAAATTTACTTCTTCCATGCTACCCTTTTTTTCCTTGGGAGCTTCAACAAAAAGAGAGAGAATTGCAATGTTAAAAAAGGCATTCCTCTTTATTGCTGGTGATGATCTTGATAATTTCATCAAGCACTTCCCTACTCAAACTGAATTTGGGAAAGCTCAGTTCCTGCCAACTATTCAAAATCAAAAAGGCAATGAGTTCATTGAAAACTTAAAGGATCTCATGAAATCTTCTCCCCAAAAACATCTCCCAGCCTTGCGATCTCTGGTTACTTCCAGTTACTCTTTAAAAGAGCTTAATGATATGGGGTTTAATATAACCAAAAGTGAGTTTGAATACTCAAGAAAAATAAATAAAATAAAAATGTAAGCTTAAACAAAAAAAGCCAAAAAAAATAATAACTATTCATTAAAAAAAAGAAATAACTAAAAAAATAATTAAAAAATTGCTGGAAAATTCTTTTGAAACAAGCCAGTTTACAAAAAAAGTGCCTGAAAAAATTTATAAAGATATAGAAAAAGAGATGAGTAATTACTCAACTGAAATTAAATACTCTCTACTTAAAACAAAAAAAGAAATATATGAAAATATGAAAATAAAAAATGAAATTTCAGTTTCAATTTCCACTTACTATAAATTAATCCCTAAAAATATAATAAAAAGTAAAAAACAAACCGATATGTGCAATATTTGTAATTTAAAAAATTCACTAGAAAAAAAGAAGGAAGAATGTGAAAGTAAAAACTTACCATTACTAGAATCTATAGACAATGACTTAAAGACTATTAATCAGCACCAAGACTTTTACGTTCATCAAAATTGTGAATATAAAAAAGATATTAATGAACTAGATGATGAGTCTTGTGTTGTAGTTATAGATTATAAAGAAAACTTAAAGGTTGGAGGTGGTCTAATTGAGACCAATAATTGTTTTTATTCAAAAAAACCAATCTCATTATTAGGGTTTGCATTAGTTTTTAAAGAAAACAATAAAATTAAATATGAATATCATGATTTTTTGTCTCAAATATTATCACATGATTCTTTATTTTCAGGTGAATGTCTAATAAGTCTTCTTAAATTAGATAGATTTAAAAAAATAGAAAATATAAAAGTATGGACAGATAATGGAAATCATTTTAGATCATATGAATTTTTATATTACTTATTTAAAGAGGCACCTAAATATATTAAGGGTTCCATAAAATATAACCGTTTTGTTGAATGCCATGGAAAAAGCATTGTTGATGGTCACTTTGGTGTAATATCAAAAATTTTAAAGGAAAAAGAAAATGTACTTTATATTAACAACATTAATGATCTAAAAAATATTTGTGAGAAAGAAGAAAGAAGAAAAGAATTATACAATTCATCTTTAACTGGTTCAATTGTTTCCCAAAAAGCATTTTTTATATTTATGAAAGGAAATTTAGGCCTATAAAAAGAGAGCTTGAAGTTAAAAATCTGCGCATTAATCTTTCATATTTGATGAAAGATGGGAAGTTATATACTTCACCTTTAACATTTGAAAGCTTCTCAGAATATTCTGAGATATTTTATCATTTGAAATCACGTGATGATACCAGAGAAACAAAAATATCAGAAGATGCTAGTAGTGTATTGGGGCAAGTTCATGAAGTAGGGCAGCTTACTAGAGGGTTTATTTTAAATAGAGTTATCAGTCTTTCAAAAACAACAACCTTTTTTTCTGAAACAAACTAAGAATATTTATGATGAGCCAAAGATAGGGTAATAGCATTTATAGCTTTGGGGCTGCTATTACTCTCACATGCAACTCATCATAAATATTTTTGGTTTGTAGTAGCACTTAAGATATTTTCAGTCGTACTATAAGTTGCAATTTTCAATTATAAAATCAATGAATTATTTTTTAAAAAATCACCCAAGCCCAAGATCAATTAAATATTTGGGATTGATTGTATTTTACTCTTTCTGAATAATTTGAATATGAATAATGTGATTAAGTTATAAAATAACCAATCTGGCGCCTAGGCATAACAAGAAAAATAATGTCCCATATGTTTACTATGTGAATTGGTGACAAAATGCACCCAAGCAAGGTGAGTCAAAAATCAAACCAAAAACAAAACACAATAGCAACTCACTATGTAAACAAAATCACTCACTCAGTGTGTACAATGGATTGTAATCATGGATGATACCAAGGTATCTAAAATAAGACACAAGATCTGAAACATAAATTTTAAAAATATTGTGTTGGGTGTTTGAATTTGGCAGTAAAATCTGGGAAAAAGGGTGAAATTATTTCATGTTATATAAAATAGGCGTTGTAAACCCAAAAACAACTAATTAAGAAATAAAAAATCTATAATTAGGATATTGGGTGGGAAAAACTCTAATTAAATATCCATATTCAGATAAAAGCAAAAAATAAAATTAGGGAGTAACTTAATTGAAATTTGTTTAATATTTTATTAAATTTTAAAATGGAAGGAACACAACATCAGAGTACCAATGCACCCATTGTGCACCGCGGTTACAGTTGCCCCCGCGGGTCAAAGAATAGAGTTAGTACAACCCAAGTGCCTACTTAAGGAGACGGGAGAGGAGAGCTCCATAGTGATGCTGTACTGACACAGCTGGTTCAAGGAGCAAAAGCTGCTAGGGTGCAGAGCATCAACCCTTGGGTCCCAAAGCTGACCTGAAAGCCAACCAAGGTCACCACTACAAAGAAAGTTAGAAACAAGGAGATAGAACTTACTTTGCATGTGTTTGACGTTGTGTACCGGCAAGAGTCGGTCCCGTCAGCCATGCTGGAGAAGGTGAAGCCTGCACTTGATACTAGCTACAAGCCCTACGTCAGTGATGGTAATCAGGAAGAGGACAAGGAGCCTGAGTTCTTCAGAACTGATGAGGGACAGTTGGTGCTAAAGAAAGTTGCTGCATTTTACACCAAGGTGCCTATGCCTTGCAAGACAGTCTCCAATCAGGATCTAGATTTACCAACTTGCGCAAAGCCTGCCCAGAAGTGCATCCCTGACATCAAATTCATCATCCTGATTAAGCTAATGCATGAATTGGGCAAATACAAGGCAGCCACGGCCCTTGTTGGGGTGGATCCCAAGTACGACAGCAAGACCTTCAACAAGTTAATTGATACTGGCCAAGTCCTTGCCGCAGAGAAATCCTTGCGCGTTTCCACTATGCTCACCAAGGAGCACAAATGGGCAATCCTCCAGTGGATCACCCGGGACTGCCATCTTGAACTGGCAAATATAAAGGTGATGATCAAGTCCACTTTTGGGGTTGAGGCTTACATTTCCTTTTACTACCATCTGCTGAAGGGGATGTGCTTTTCCTGGAAAAAGCTTGGGGTATCTCTGTACAATTGGAATAGCCCAACCAATATTGAGACCCGTAAAAACTACGCAGAGGCACACACTGCCCTCAAAGCCAAGGGGACGGTCAAATTTTACTATATTGACAAATTGGCATTTGCCTCATCTATGTGCAATGCATATGGCTATGTCCCCAAAGGCTCAAATGACGGGATGGCTCGGCGTGCTGCAGTCCGCGTCACAGCCTATTCAATGGTGGCTCTCCTCAGTCCAAAGGGGGTTGAGCTCTACCAAATGATATTGGGATCTCATAATAGCCGGACCTTCCTATCATTCCTCCAATTGGTCCAGGAGCACCTGAGGCGCACAAGCCTGGGCTTCAACAATGTGATTGTGTTGGACAACGTTGGTCTCCACAAAGTGGCTGACATACTTGAGGAATTCCCAATGATTGACACCAGCATTGCTGTGGCCCCCCAGCAATTGGCCACAGCAAATTTGCGCCTTCTCTTCCTCCCAGCCTATTTGCCCTTCCTAAATCCCATTGAGGAAGTCTTTGGGTGGCTCAAGCAAGTTGTCAAGCAAGGAACCCCAACTGGGACTGAGGACCTCTTTAATTTGCTGCAGGCCGGGATCCACACCCTCTCAGCTGAGACCATGGCAAAATTCTATGGCCATGCTGATTTGTTCATCCCCGCTTGCCTAGCCAAACAGCCAATCAATTAAAGGCTTAGTGTGTCCAACTTTTTTATATTCTCTAATTTACTATTCAAGATTTATTAATTATCATTTTATATTTAGATGTTTCCACGCCCGCAATCTCATTCAGAAGGACCATCAATAGATGTAAGTAATTTGTTTATGTTATTATATATTATTTTATTATGCCATCTGAGGTAATCCCAAACGCTTGATACTGGATTACGCAAACTCATTAATATCACTTTTGGCAAATAAATATGAAAATCAAATTAAAAAAGTTAAATGTACAAATTAGAAGTAGATTTTATTGACATATATTATTATGCTTTTATCAAGACCTTCTCTGGGATATATTTTGCAAATCTCATTTGCTAAAATAAGAATTAGAAAATTTTATTATAATAAAAAAATATGAATTGTAATGAAATTTATTGGAAGAGAGAATTTATTAAGAGCATCTGTAGTGAGTTCTTCTGTATGTACCCACCCCGCAATGAAGGTGGCACACAACCTCCACTGCCACACCGTATATGGTGGATACATCCTGATTAAAATACTCCTGCCTTCTGGTGAAAGGGAGTAGGGTCAGGTGCAAATGGAGGAGCAGCTTCTCTGGCAGGGCTGCAAACATGTAGATACCAGCCAGGACCAGGGCGTCCTGGATGACGTGATCCACCGAGTCATACCTGGGGGGACCTTCTTCCTGTCCAGGGAGATCCTGGCTTCATCAATTCCTAGGAGGACCCCATCAAGATGCTCCACGCTGGCGCCCATTCCGAAAATGAAGAGATACCCCAGGTAAACCACCAGATGAAGCCTTTTCCCAGCAAAGGCTTCCTTAAACTTGCACAATTTATTGAAAACTGCACTGATATTCTTTTCATGCTTGGTCTTTGCAAAGGTCAGTTCCATGGCTTCAGGGACCCCCATCTTGTTGGCACTCCATGCCAGCCCAAAGTTTGCCAAGAGGATTTTGGTTTTCTTGACGGCTGTTGCGTCTGCAACAGCCAATTTTCCCACCACACGCCCAAAGTTGTCCAGCAGGTAAGAAATTGTGTGCTTCAAGGGGTGACAGAAGCAAGCAGCTGCATGGGCCCGGCCCATCTCCAGTATATTCTTGAATGGGAGTGTCACCAGGACGTCCCAAACAAGCTCAATGGAGTTTACAAAATAAACTACACTGAGGTTAACCTGGTCCAGGCGGATCAGTTGAGCATCCTTGTAGGCAGTAACTGCCCACTTGGATGCCCCCTCTTCATGTGTTAGACCAGCCAATGCCTCCCTGGACATTGGGAATGCACTGTGAATCCTATCTTCAAGCTCCTGCAAGACAGGGGGGACAGGAAAGACTGCTTTGCCACGTGAGTGGCAAAATTTGAGTAGAACATGGGGGGAACAAAAGGAACCAGGACCCGGCGGAGTTTGCCATCAACTTCTTCTAAAAAAAAGGTAAGTATTTATGAATTTCTATTAAATTTATTTTCTTAGGTACCTTCTTGGGTTTCTTCTTTGCCAGCAGCTTTGGCAGGCTTTGCCATCCTTGGCGCAAGCAGCTGTGCGGGTGTCTCAGTGTCCTCCTTGCGGGCCCTCTTGGCGGGTTTGAGATGTGCATACATCTCAGGGTTGTCCGTCCAGACAGACGGCACAGAGAGTGCAAAGGACTTGAACTGGAGCCCCTCAACCACTGTTTTTTGAATATTAAGTAGGCGCTCTATTGTCTTCTCAGGTGTGTCCAGTATTTTGGTCATGAGTGACTTGGCGGACACCTTTTTGATTTTGTCCCCTTCAAGGACGGCAGACTTCATCTTTTCCTTGACCTTGCGGTCAATTTCTTAATTTTGGCAATTGTCAAGTCAAGGTCTCTTAGAAGTTTTTCCAATTTGCTCATTGATTTTTTACTAACCTTTCATATGTTTTTATAGCTCTTGCTCCAAGAAATTATGTATTATTTTGATACAATTGCCTCTTTGTTTATTCCTTTTTGTTTTCCCATTTACTACATTATCCCACCTTTTACCCATTTTGTATATGTTTTACATACATCTCAATATGTGCTGTTTGCTTTGTGTGGCATTGTTTCCCTGGTTACCATATTATTTTTGGCGCTTGACACAGCCCCTTGTGAAAATATTAACAACGACCTGGTGATCAGCTAAATTTGAATTAGAAAATTATAGTGTTAACTGTTTTTAGATAAAGTTGTTACTGATCCAAATTCAAAACCTTAATGATAAACTTTAAGCCAATCAGGAGCAGAGTGATAAAGTGATTGTTGTGACATAAAGGGTCATTCAATAATTCTTTGATGCATGCGTGCTAATTAATATGATTGGCTGGATGTTTTGCCATTGTACGCCATTGCCGCTGTGGCGAGTTGTTGGTGGACTAGTGTTAACTCAGCGGCAGATTGGGCACTAGTCCACCAACAACTTGCCACAGCAACAATGGCGTACAATGGCAAAACATCCAGCCAATTGTATTAATTAGCACGCATGCATCAAAGAATTATTGAATGACCCTTTATGTCACAACAATCACTTTATCACTTGGCTCCTGATTGGCTTAAAGTTTATCATTAAGGTTTTGAATTTGGATCAGTAACAACTTTATCTAAAAACAGTTAACACTATAATTTTATAATTCAAATTTAGCTGATCACCAAATTGTTGTTAATGTTTTCACAAGGGACTGTGTTTAAGTGCTAAAAATTACTGTGTTCTGGATCTAGATACACAACATAGTAAATATATGATTTTATAGAAATAAGCTGAACATAAAGAATAAAACCAACTATTAACAAAGAGAACATGAACAATTGAAATTCAAAATAAAGATAATATAAATATAAAATGTTTGGTGACAGGGGGTTTATTGAGGCAGGGGAGTGATGCCTAGGAGGCAGAATAACGCAGGAAGGAAGACGTAGAGGCAGTGCTGGCCTGGGGGGTCTGGGATTGGGTGGGTTGGGCTTGCGGGTTAGGGGTGTTGGTGATGGGGGTGGAGGCATGAGGATTTTGCGTGATGGCCGCCATATACCGCTTGTTGTACTCCTCATTGGTCATTGGCTGGATGGGCTGGTAAGTGGCAGTTGCCTGCGGTGGAAGGCGCTTATCCTTACGTGATTGGCTGCCCATGTTCACATGGAAAACCATTTGCCAAACAAGTCAGCCACCATTTGGCAACCAAAGAGAAAATTGTGATCAAGGACCCCAAGATAGAGGCCGTTGAAAGCCTGAGGGCGGCGCTCCCGTAGTGTGGACCCCATGTTAAAGAAGACAACATCTCCCAGATGGACGTCGGCATGGCCGGCAGGGTAGACTGGGGCCCGGTGCCCACGTCCCTGGATGGCCTCAAGGGCGGTGGAGCTACCCTCCATCTGGTGGCTCAAGAAAACCTGGTACTTGGAATTTGAGCCATCCCAGGAGTCAAGTAATCCACCAAGGATGTGGCTGTAAGAGTACTCATCAACAAAATCAGGGTTTGTCCAATAATAGACAAAACCCTTGGCTGACACAGCCAGAAATGCACCAATAAACGTCCCCTTCTTGACCTTCTTCCTTCCTTTTTGAGTGGCGGCTCTTCCTTGCTCACCAAAGTCATCAAAAGCTAACAATAGCTTGTAGTAGGAGATGAAAATGACATCATCTGACAGACTAGTCAAGCAACAGACCAGGGTGGATTCAATGGTGGGATCATACGGGGAATCCTCAGCGCCATCCCATTGGTTGCCAGCAAAATTGGTAAGAACTTGTACAGAAGCCACCTTCCCATACATCCAGAGCTGCACCATGCGCTCAGACACCCAAATGCCATGGTGAGCAAGTTGCTTCCGGACCTGGGTCAAGGGAAGCTTGGGGTCCCGCTGGAGGAGGTCAAGCATTATTAGGTATGCCTCAGTTATCTGAGACTCCTGGGCCTTCTTGGGCTTCTTGGCTGCCCTGTTCTGATTCCCCCTGTTTATCATGCTGTTGAATTCCTGCATGACAGTAGCTTGGGTAAATTGCAATTGGTCAGCAATCTGATCCCAGGACAGACCCTACAGGTTGAGTACCACAATTTCCTGAAGAATTTGGGCGGTGATGATTTGTTGCTTGGGGCACTGGGCAGGGGAGCTGAAGCCTGATTGGCTGAGGGAGGGGCAGGTTGGCTAGCGGCAGGAAGTTGTTCCAAATCAAGGTTGCCATCCTGATTTGTTGGTTGACAGGCAGCTTGTGCGGGGGTGGGGGTGGGAGTGGGGGCAGCACTAGACGCAAAGTGACTCTCAAACAAGTCAAAGCTATATGGGTCGGGGGACAGTAACAGACCAGCTTCCTCATTACCCGCCTCAAAGGCTTGGGTATAAACAGGTGCCTCCACATTCTGAGCCTTGCCTCCATTGAAGCTGGCTTGGCTGCTGGCGCGGTTGAAGATGTTGCTATTGAAAACCATTATAAAAAACTTAAAATAAAATCACTAAAAGTAGAAATTTTAAAATTTAATGAATTGTTTTTATTGCAATCTCAAGTCCATATTCAGAAGGTTCTCAAAACCATTCCATACAAATTTGGAGCCATGAAAATGAATAAAATGCCTCTGTTCCTAAATTGGATAGCTGTTGATTGGCTGTTATACTGTTGTTTTTCTATTTTAGGCTACTCATACTACACATCTTGTGTGAGTTCATTTTGTTTTGTGCTTGTGTAATCTCGCTTCTAGAGTACTCAGATTTTGTTTCATTTTGGTCCTTCTGTTGTTGTCTCATATGAATCCTGATTGGATTATAATATACTCCAGAATAGCATCCATCCATTTCACTTGTTGTGTCAGTTCATTTTGTTTGTGGTTTGAACTACACTGCTTGATGTTTGATATAATTTTGTATAATGGGCAAGTAAAATTTTGTTTTTGGTTTGACATTTCATTTATTAACCAACAATATTTAAATTATTTGAATCCTGAATCTCGCACAACTTGGATTTTGTTTAAATCTGAAATAATTTTGTTTAAATCTGAGTTCATTTTGCTTGTTGCCATAGCTTTTAAAACTACTGCATAAGGCTTCATTTTATGCACAAAAAGCTGCAGAAAAAAGAGCTTCTCACATCTAGGGCAGGTGGCATTTTCTGTTAGATGTGTAAATGCTGCTCAATATACTTCATAACATATTCTGACTTAACAAGATTTATGAGCTTACACACAACTACCATATCAGCAAATTAAAAAGTGAATTAATTTATCAAGGTTTTCTTAAAATCAACCCAAAGTGGTTTGAAATTATCATAGAAGAGCTTAAAAGACCAAGCTTCAGCACATGCTTCAAGAACAGATATCACCTCAACACCTCAAAAATCCTTGCTTATTTTATGTGAGCCAAAAATAATTTCAGTATCCTCAATCCATCTTGTGGCACTTTCATCCAAGTCACCACTAAACTTTTCCAAGTCTACCTTCTTAAAAGTTTCTTGCTGTCATCTGTACAATACTCATTATTAGTGACAGATGACATTTGCATGATGCTTAACACATTAAAGTTTTCCTAAGGAACAAGCAAGTTGTTAAATATCATCATAATCAGAAATATCCACATCATTGACGCTGTCAGGGCCCAAGAGCTTCTAACTCTGAACTATTAAATTTAAGCTTGAGTAAATTGGTTTATTTGTTTGAAGGAACAATAATACCCAAAAATGTGAGAGAAGAGTATAAGATTTATTTTATGCCATTTCACTGAATTCTTCCTGATCATTCTCAGAGGCTCTTGGATCTTTATCTGAGGGCTCATGCTATGATTTTGAGACAACAGCTAACTAAATTGAAATATATTTCTTTGAAAACCTTTGAACTTTGGGCTTTGCTTTCATGTATCATCTAAAAATAGCTTGAATCAATTCTCCTTCTATGTGACTTTTATTTGAGTAAAATAATTTTGTCATGAGGATAACCAAATGTGCAGTAATATCTTGCTGTGCATTAATATTGATTTAATTCATCTCTTCATATAATCTCATATAGTAGTTTTAAAAGCTATGGCAACAAGCAAAAATGCTTTGGATTTAAACAAAATAAATTGGATGTAAAAAAAATTAAAAAAAATTATATTAATTTACAATAAATTTATTTATTTTTAATTTTTTTTACATCTGACTTATTTTTTTTAAATCCAAAGTATTTTCTCTTGTCACCATAGCTTTTAAAACTACTGTATTACTGCAATTTCACCTCCAATTAGTTAATATTTAGTCTAATTTGTTATCCAAATATCATTGCAGTATGGAAACTATATAAGTCCAGTTTATTTTGGTATTTTTATCATCTAAATAAATTCAAACTCTTTAAGAATCATTTTATTCCTTTATTTCTTGATTAAGTAGAAAAGCCACAAAATTATCAACCCAAAGCTTAAGAAGAAGCAAATTTTGACTTGGTAAAAATGACCTGTATTCTCAACATTAAAGTTGCATCAGTAAAAGAATATGAGTCCTTTAACAGAACCCTGCTACAAAATTCAATTTTCCACTAGAAGCTGAGATATATTAAGATTTTTTGTGCATTATTAGTCATTGTCTTCAAAGGTTCAAAATCCAAACTTTATTTTCTTTTTGGAACGTGTTGATGAGTCTTTCAGACTCAAATATTCAACCATACATAACTTTTGATCTAGGTCACCTAGAGAGGTTGTCAAAGTGGTTTTCTGATGATAAAGATCTGCTACTTTGACCAAATCAGTTAAAACTTAATTTTCTAAAATTGCTATGTTGTGGCGGCTTATGAAAAATTTAGTGTTCAAACATCTTATCTTGAGCGCAAGATAAAGGAGAAATAAAATGTGCATGCTTCTTTGGAATAACAACACAACTTTTTTGCATGGATATTTTGTGTAGAACCTCATGAAATCTGTGCTAAAAATATCAAATCAGATGTATTAGTTAGCCTGTTTCAGGGTTTCTTAGTGGCATAATTAAAAAGATATTTTTAAAAGATAGAACTTTTAGGATAATGAAAGAAAAAAGAGTCCACTTATTTAGAAAATTACATCCCTATTATGACTAAGCATAAAGCTTAAAGTATATAGGAATATAATTGGCTCTTCCTCAATTGCATTGATTTAAATTAGATTTATGCTTCTGATTATCTATCTTTTTCTATGCATGTGATTGTAAAAGCTTAAGCATAACAATAACTTTTGAAAGTTGTTATTGTTATTTTTGGGGGTAATGCAACTATCCTATCAAAATGGATCTTGTGCAATATGTACATAGTCTATCATACTACTTTTCATTCTTGATAAAAAATCACCTTCACTTAGTTCACTTAAAAAACACTACACAGGTTATAGCTGTGCTACTTTAGTAGAGTTACAAAAAGAGAAAAGATATTGTTCTAGATGATGGCTTTATTTTTAATATTAAATTATATAGAAATTTTTGTAGCTTTCATAAAAAATCTTTCCTATTATTGTAGCAGTACTTCAAAGGAAATGAAATTTTATTCATATAAAAATACGTTTAGATGTTGGGTTTTGGATTGTGAACTTGGCTTGATACACATTGGCTTTCTATTTTGTTTGTTTTGAGTTGAGTCACATATTTTTTTCTGATTTGGAACCTTGCTGGGGTTTACCCTCTGTTGAAACTTAGATCAGCACCTTGCCTTTTAATATGGCTTACAACACACAAGAGGCGCTTAAAGAGCTGTGCCATGACATATCTAACAACATAGGACATTCCACTGCCAATGTTAAAATACAGACAATATCCCCAAATTAGGTGTGTAGCCAATTTTAGGCAACAATTCCTCAGTTAGTTATTTTCCACTCACGCCATACCTGGATCCTGCCACTATGCCACTCTCTTATGGTTTGATGACTTCCTTTTTCAGTATATTAACTGTTGCTTTTCAATAAAGCTATGATCTTATCCTTGTTCTCTATGCTTTCCTCTTGGACTGTTGTCTTCCTGTTGCAATGTGCTAAAATGTGATGGATTTGATGGACATTAAGTTTGAAGTCAGATCCAGAATATAACTATATATTAGGTGATCAAAAAGCCAATTGATCAAGAACCAGTGGATTCCAGAGCATTCTGGATTCCACTCAAATCCTCTCGGTGTCAAACCGCAGGCTCAACTTGCCAGCAAGGTTCCAACCAAGCGGGTTTGTGATCCACAATCCAATTATCCGGTCACTCAAAGCCAGACTAGGAAGTCAATTCAAATTACCAAATCCAACAAAATGAACAGATGATGATCCTTCCTGGTGGATACCTCATTTTGGCGCTTGACTCATTACCAGGATCAAGCCACCCCCTTCTTTCATCCAGCTGTGTTATCACCAATCATGTTCCTGTTATCCTTGATTCACATAAACTATATAATCACTATCTCACAATAAAGATTATTATCTATCTTCTAAATATTTTCCCCGTGTAACTCTGCTAAAACAGCACAGTTACAACATTGGTAGCACAGGTAGGTTCTCCATCCTACCTTATCTTGAAAAAATTCTGCCTGTTGCCTGCACATGCTGCGGCCAACAAATCCTTGACAGAATTATGTCTGGCCTCCCGCCTGACTGGACTCTGTACACTCCTGGTGCTGAGATATCTGATGGTTTTGTCCTATACCAAAACATGGTGATCCCGCTACCTGCCTTCAATGCCATGTCTGCACAAGGTTTCTTTCAGGCACCCTCCTTGATGCCACAACCAGCCAAAAAAACCACCATGCCCGCCTATGTAGCTCAAAGACTACCAAGTGTTGCCTTGGAATCTTTTGCCAGGGCCAACAACAACAACACTGCTGCATGGATTCAGTCCGCCCAGAGCAAGCTGGCTCAGATGGAATGCCCACAGCAGTTTTGGATTGCAGAAATTTCCATTTGCCTGACCCATGACGCTGGCACCTGGTGTAACAAGTGGCATGAAGAGCACACCAACAAGAACTGGGATACTTTTAAGCAAGACTTCCTGGCAAGATTTGTGCTCAAAGATACAGCGCTCATGATCATACGCCAAGTGAAGAACCTGACCCAGACAGGCACCGTAAAAGAACTCACCTGCGCCTACAAGGAACTCTGTCTTTGTGCACCATCTGACATGGCCTTTGACACCCCAGACACACACCTCATGTACTACAACGCTCTTAGGTTGCACGTGATGAGGCATGTGAACCTGGATCAGGTGACCAACCTGCAAAGCCTGTACCGTGAAGCAGAAAAAGTGGAGCAGACATCCAACGCACTGCACAAGGCACAAACTGGGAAACAAGAAAGACCCAAGGATTCACATCCAAGTGGGTGCTCTACTCAACCACCTCCTGGAGGCAACAGGAACAACGCCAACCACAAACCCATGGGTTCAAATGGGCATGGAAATGGAAACAATGGCCAGTCAACCTGTACCCATTTCTGTGTCACTGCCACACAAGGCAACCAAGATGAGGGAAAAGCCCAGGGAGAGCACCAAGCAAGCCAAGCTCTCCCCACACAACTCCTGACTTTCCCAATGATGAATAACAACCCAAGGACGTAGACCAATGCCCAATGATCCAGGTGCCCTTGGGGGACCTGGTACTGTACACCATTGCCAGACATCCCAATAAATTGATGTCCTATCCTTTCTGCTTTTGCAGTTACACAGGCTCATCACTCCTGGACTTGGGTGCAGATCAAACTTTAGTCAACAGCAGCTTTGTGAACAAATTCAAGCTGGCCACTAATCCTTTGCGGATTAAAAATGTGGTCCTGGCTGACAAACACCACATTGCCGTGACAAAGAAAACTGCCCCCCTCTCCATCATGCTTGAGAACCTTCACTCTACCATACAAGGTCATGTCATCAACTTTCCCAAGTTTGACATTGTACTGGAACTAGACTGGTTACGGAAAAACAACCCTCACATAGACTGGGCAACCTCAGTGTTGACCATCAAGCGTGGAGGTGTCAATCACCAGATCTACCCTGACTCCGTGGACCAACTGCTACGTGACCACGTCTTTGTATGTATCACAGAGACCCAGGAAAAAAGAAAGACCTAAAGGCAATTGACTGGGATTCCTGCCAGTACAAGATCATATACTTCAAAGACCACCAGGATACCTCCACACCTCAGGGCCGCAACATTGTGGCCCGCCATCCAGAAATCTTTAAGGAAGTGCTACCTGGGCTACCCCTTGAGAAGCATATTCAGCACTCCATCCAACTCAAAGGGGCTGTCCCCAAGGCGCGCCCCATCTACAGGCTGACCCCAAATGAAGACAATGCCTTACGTGCCTACCTCAAGAAGGCATTAGAAAAAGAACTTATCCACCCCTCACAGTCTCCCTTTGGGGCCGCTGTATTTTTTGTGGCTAAGAAGGACTGTATCTTACGTCTGGTCACAGACTACCGCGCCCTGAACAAAGTTACCATTAAGAATTTTTGCCCACTGCCACTGATTGACGGCCTCTTCAATGCCTTGGGAGGAGCCACCGTCTTCTCCAAGATTGATCTAACTGCAAGCTACAATCAGAATTGTATTAAGGAGTAAGACATCCCCAAAACAGCCTTCCACACTAAATATGGCTCCTACAAATGTGTGGTGCTCAACTTTGGAATGGCTAATGCCCCGTCCACCTTTGTAACCTTCATGAACAAAGTATTTGCGCCCCACATAGGCAAATACCTCCTAGTGTATCTAGACAACATTATTGTCTACAGCCCCTTGGTGAAACAACACCACAAGGACCTAGAGGCTGTCTTTACTACCTTGACACAGCACAAACTGTTGGCCAAGCCCTCCCAATGCCAGTTCTTCTGTGAGCAACTACCCTTCTTGGGACACATAGTTTCAAAGGACAGCATCAAACCCAATAGTCAAAAGATACAGGCCATCTGCAAGATGCCATCACCCAAGGATAAGTTGGAACTCCGCACCTTCTTGGGAATGGTGGCCTATGTACAACGCTTCATACCTGACTGTGGCGTTTTGACTGCCCCCTTATCCGCTATAACAGGCGCCAAGTCCAAGTTTGTGTGGACCCCCTAACGTGACCTCTGTTTTAGACGCCTCAAGGAGAAACTCACAACGGCTCCCATCCTACAATACCCCAAACGTGACAGGGAATACCAAATGGGAACTGAAGCCTCAGATGCATCCATTGGGGGAGTACTACAAATCAAAAATAGTGACAGTGACTTCCTGCCTGTAGCTTACAAATTGCAAAAATTGACAGATGGCGAGTGTCAATACCCTATCCACGACAAAGAACTACTGGCCATTGTACACTGCCTAGTCAAATGGTGTTGTTACCTAAAACACCAGGAAGAATTCACAGCATTAAATGATCACAAGTCACTTATCTATTTCAAGACTCAATCAAATCTGTTGCGCCACCAAGCGCAGTGGATGGAATTATTGGAGAGATTTAACATGCTCATCCAGTACAAGTCTGGGGCCAAGCTTGCCATGACAGACGCCCTGTCCCGCCTGTATGTCTGTGCTTCAAGAGGAGAGAATGTCCTCAACCCAGACTAGCCTCTCTTAGTTCTACAAACAAAGGACAAAGGGTTCCCCCCAGGCACCACTGACATAACCAAAGAAACAGTCATCAAGAATGAACACCTCTTTGCTGACATATATGGGACTCTTCACAGAAAAATGACTGACAGCACAACCATTCCCTACATTCCCACACATCAGTGAGTTGACACCATCCTAAGCTATCATAGAGACCTTGGACATACCAAGAGCTAAAACCTATACAAGTTCCTTAAACATAAGGCCTGGTGGCCAACCTTGTACCGCAATGTCCAGGAAGTTCTAGACCAATGTGAGGTATGCAAAAAGTTTTCCAAAAGTGAAATCCCGCCAAAGTTGGTACTTCCCATCTAAACACAACTACCTTTCAAAGTATGGGCCCCTGAAATTGTTGGTCCTGTGCCAGGAAAACACAATGACAAGAAATACATCATCACTGCCATTGACTTTGCAACAAGATGGCCAGTAGCCTAAGCAGTGAAGGCACACACTGGCAATGATGTTTGACAATTTATTGACAAGGAGATAATCAGCAAGTTTGGAAAGCCAGAACTCCTGATAACCAATGGAGGCAAAGAGTTGACCTCCAAAGACACCAATGTATACCTCACTAAGAATGGGGTCAAGCACACTGTGACAACACCATACCATCCACAGGCCAATGGACATGTGGAGCAGCTTAAAAGTAGCCTTGTGCAAGCCTTAGCCAAACTCACTGCCGGGAGACCTGAAGACTGGTATAAGCAGCTATCAACTGCACTACTTGTGTGTCAAACCCAAGTGAACAGATACACCAGGAAAAGCCCATTTGAACTGGTATACAGCACACATCCAAATATCACTCAAGCATTGACAGGAACCAAACCGGAAATTCCAAGTCAAGTCCCCCCTTGCTCAGATCCTCAAGTAATAGAGGCCAATAGTGAACAAGCAGCCAAAGAAAAGGAACGCTTACAAAAAACTTTTGTACCCATCTGCCAGAGACATGAAGTCAGGGACAAAGTCTGGGTCATGAATGTTGATAAAAGCAAACTAAAACCCAAGAAAGTAGGTCTAGCAATCATTCTAAAGGTAAACAACAATATCAATTACCTCATGCAAGGACTCAGAAAGCGCAAATAAGATAAGACCCTACACCATGATTGCCTGAGACCCTGCAAGGCAAGACAAAAGCAACGTGAAACAGCCCTACCCGCCACATAACAACAATTAGTCCAGTACCACGCCTGAGCTCCTGACAATCTTCCTGACAATCTACCCCCAGAGGAGGCCAACCTTCAGTTGGGGGGGTGTTGAAACAGCAGGCTCAACCTGCCAGCAAGGTTCCAAACAAGCGGGTTTGTGACCTGCAATCTGATTACCTGACCACTTGAAGCCAGACTAGGAAGTCAACTCAAATTGCCAAATCCAACAACATGTACAGATGACAATCCTTTATGGTGGATACCTTGTTTTGGCGCTTGACTCATTACCAGGATCAAGCCACCCCTCTCTTCTATCCAACAGTGTGATCACCTATCATGTTCCTGTTAGCCTTGATTCATATGAACTATATAATCACTATCTCACAATAAAGATTATTATCTATCTTCTAAATATTTTTCCCCTGTAACTCTGCTAAAACAGCACAGTTACAACATTGGCAATTCAACAACTCAGAGGTTGCACAAAGGGGCAACAAACAAGGCCTTTGATCTCAGAATTAAGGCTCATACTTGGCACTTGAGTCCAGAAACCTAAATGGAAGTGATGTCAATAATCTAATTACCCAATCAATCTTTACTTCTGGGTGCAAAATCAATAGCCAATGTTGGTATTGATATTTTGATTATGGTATTGATGCCAAACTTGGCCTAATTCCCCAGTCTTTCATCCCACCAATTTCCCACCTCACTATATATACTTGGTTTATATATGAAATAAAAATAAGTTTTTACTCCCATATATTGTTCAATCCTACTTTGGTTTTACTACCCTGTATTTAGGTATAGTAATAGAACAATTACCAGGGCTAATTCTTGTTAGCTATACCCAACAGTCCACACATACAACACTTCCCCAATCCAAATACTGAACTACAATTGGTTCAGTTCAACGTCTACAGTTTTTACAAAACCCAAGTGTGGGGTTCCTGTTCATCAGTACTCATTGTGTGTCCTGGGTCAAATCCAGGGACCAACTGGGTTGGGATTTTTATCCTCAAGGATGCTTGTTCATTCCCCTTAATCATCATTTGCAACTGATAACTAGGGGAAAATGTATCTTGTATCAATGCCTGTGCCATCAAAGCAGTTCCATCCTCTAGGAAGCTGTTTGTGTGATAATTTTTGGTAAACAATATCCCAGATTTCAAGATTTTAGGCACCACATTACTTATTTCCCAGATCAGTGTTTCCCATGAGTGAACAAAATCAGGTCTTTATCTTTTGATCCTCTTAATCAACTCCATAATCAATCTTACTAGGTGAGTTTCATGTCACAAGGAAAAAAATTGGGGTCAAGATAGTGTTTGTTAACAGAAGGAAGATCCCCTTAGAAACCTTCTGATTTGGCACCGGTTTGGAGTCATTTTGTACAGCTACTCCTTCAAAAAGGACTTCTTAACAATATTTTCAGAGATCCAGTTTTGAGCGGCTAGCCTGTTGTTTTCAGGGGTAACTCAGGCCAGGTTTTTTGCGGGCAATGCCTACCACAAGAGGGAGGCTAACTTAAAAAGGTAGGAGACAGACTTTCCCACCCAGGACCATAGGCCAGTGGCCAGGATTATAGTATCAATCACCCCTGTGAGGGTGGTGTACACAATCCCAAACAGCTTGTTGGTATGGTTGGTTGGAAGGTCAGGTGAGGAAGCAGGCATAGGTTTTGGGGTCACAGGCGGTTCCATGGGTAGGTTGTAAGCAGGGAGATAGTTGAATTTCCCTCTGAACAATTTGGGTGTTGAAAATATTCATGGGCCTTGATGATTGTATCTAACTGCTGATTGTATGTGGGCCAAAGGATTAAGTTTGAGTATTTTTTCTGGGGTGTAGTCCTTACATTTGGTTTTCAGAGGGTAGTCGGTGAAGTGGATGAGGCCAAAGGGTACACCTGGAGGACAGAAAACTGCAGACAGTGGGACAGGAGGGTTGGGGAATCTTGTACTGAATTGGTAGATAGCAAATACAAAATAAGGCAATAGCTGCGTGAGCCAAAATAACATAACCTTTATTCAAAAATTGTGATAAGGTTTGAGCGCAGAATCCATAGGCATATATAGCATCCTGCTTCCAAACTTAGTATTTTTCATAAGGGCTTCATCAAAAAATTGGGGGAAATGCAGGAGGGTGGCCAGGAGGCCCAGGTGCAGGGGCGGCAAAATGGCACCTTGGCTAGGTGTTCTCTCATTGGTCAGAATGTCCAAATTGGTCACTTGATTTTCTTGATTTTGGGCTGTGGTCACAGGGTTGGGCCCAAAGCCCGGGTTTTTCCTTAGCAGTTGAGTTTGATTGGTTACTTGAGAGGACTTCAAGCTCATGAAATTCACAGAGGTACCTTCTCTGCTTCCATAAGGCAATTTGAGAGACTCCTCCTCAGGCGCCACCATAGTTAAGCCTGTGCTGGTATTCTGGCTTCAGGACTTAGAAGGGGCCTCAGCTCGCAGGGGCTCAATCTCAGAAAAACGCAGGCGGGTGGATTCTTGTTCCATGGGGCCAGCAACCCACAGGTATTCAGGTTCAGGGTTTGAATCCTGCCCTTGGGCCCGGGTTTCCAGGGGTAATGAATTGTCAATCCTGACATCATCCCCTTCTTCCCCTGAGGGCCCTTCTTTTTGGTCCTTTTTGTTCAGATAGAGTAAAACAGCTTCTTGGGCAATAGCTAGGTTGCTCAGCGGTTCCCAAGTGCTTTCCTCTAGCAGGTATCCTTTCCATTTGATGTAGTACTGGGGTTTTTGGTAGTGGATTATGTTGCCGTGTATGTATTCAACTTCATATTCCTCACCGCGGTTTGTTTGTTTGGATGGGTGGGGGGCTGTCTTGATCTGTTGGTGAGGAAGCAAGCTCCCATCCTTTTTGAACAACAGGGAGTGGTGGAACACATTGTGAATCTTCCAGGAGGGGGTAAGTCTAGCTTGAAGGCAACCTCATCAACTAGTTTGGTGATCTTGTGGGGCCACTTCTCCTGTGAGCTAGCTTCCTGCAGAGCACATGTAGGGGTACATTCCGGGAGTCTAGGTATACTTTGTCTCCAACTTGCAAGGGTTGACCTGGGGTTTGTTTGCGGTCAGCAAAGGCTTTGTATGTTTGCACTGCATGTTTCATGTTGGCCAAGCATGTTTTTTGTGTGCTGTGGATCTGTCTAATCCAAGAGCGTCCAGTGGTGTTTGATTCCTTCTCGCCAATCTGGGGGTCCCAGGTGGGATCAAACCCATAGTTGGCTTTGAATGGGGACATGCTTGTGGAGGCGTGGTCTTTACTGTTGTAGGCAAACTGGGCCATGGGGAGCATTTTGGCCCAATTATCCTGATCAGTGTTGGCATAGAATTGGAGTTATTGTTCAAGGATCTGGTTTACTTGTTCAGTTTGGCTGTCCATCTGTGGGTGGTAAGAGGTAGACACACATTGCTTGATTCCCAAGTATTTCATCACCTGTGTTCAGTAGTTTGACGTGAATTGGGGTCCTCTGTCTGTGATGATTTCCTCAGGTGTTCCATGTTGCGTAAGGATGTGGTCATGGAAGTGTTGGGCTGTCTCTGCTGCCGTGCATTTAATGGTAGTTGGCACAAAGTATGCCATCTTGGTGAAGCAATCTACCATGATCAGGATTGCATTGAAAGAGAGAGATGGGGAAATTTCCACAATTTAGTCCATGGAAACAGATCTCCAAGGTCCATGAGGTATATTCAAGGGTTTTAACAGTCCTTCAGGTTTTTTCCTACAAGTTTTGGTTTGTTCACAGGTCTCGCAACCCTTCAGGTATGTGCTTACTTCTTGATCCATTTTTGGCCAAGAAAAAATCCTTCTGATGCTCCAGAGGGTCTTGAACTTACCTGGGTGTCCAGCCATCTCAGAATTGTGGTAGTCTCTCAAGACGTTGGTTCTGATGTCCCCTTCTGGTACAAAGATCCTGTTGTGGAGCATTAGTGGTATTCCCTTCAATGAGTAGCCTTTTTGATAGTGAGCGCTATCCAAGGATTTGAAGAGATCAGAGATCATGATTTTGGTGAATTCATCAAGTGTTTGGGCCCTGAGTACTTCTGGTTTGCTGGATCTGATTTTCATCAATCTCAGGTGAATGCCTAGGCTTGCTGTGTCCAAGAGGACTTGGGTGTTGTGGTTGCAAGTTTCCATGTGGGTAGGCACCAGGTCAGTTCTTCTACTTAGGGCGTTGGGTACTACATTTGCCTTTCCTGGTTTTTAGTCTATGATCAGGGTGTATTTGGCTAGTTCTAATGCCCATCTTGCTTGTCATTGGTTAAGCTGGCGTGGTTTGAAGAAGTAGACCAAGTTCTTGTGGTCTGTCAGGACTTTTACTGGATATTTGGCACCATGTAGGTATTGGCGCCAATGTTTCAGGGTCTTCATTATAGCTAGCATCTCCTTATTATATATTGGGTTGTTCCCCTCAGTAGGTAGCATCTTCTTGGAGTAATATGCTACATGATGTAGCATACTATCCCCTCCTTCTTTAAGAAGGACCCTGCCCACTGCAAAGTTTGATATGTTGGTCTCCAGAACAAATGACTTGGAGGGATCTGGCATGGCCAGGACAGGGGCAGAGATGAAGGCAAGTTTCAAGGTTCCAAAGGCGGTGGTACATTCTGGGGTCCAAGCAAAGGTGACCTTGTCAGAGCAAAGGCGGGTCAGGGGGAGAGTAATGTGAGAAAAAATTTGGATGAAATCCCTGTAATAATTTTCCAGGCCCAAAAAACTTCTCACATCTTTCCTGCTTTTGGGCACCGGCCAAGATGTTATTGCTTCTACTTTATCCTGTGCCATGGCAAACCTGCTGGTCTTCACTATGTATCCCAGGAATTCAACTTCAGACTAAAATAATTTGCATTTCTTAAGCTTAGCGTGTAAGTTTGCTTGGGAGAGTTTTTCTAGTATAAGGTCCAGGTGGCGCAGGTGTTCCTCATGAGTCTTGCTGTAGATGAGAATGTTGTCCAAATATGCTACTCAAAACCGGTCAAGGTATTCCCCTAGGACAGTGTTGATCATTCTTTGGAAAGTGCTTGGTGCGTTGCAGAGGCCAAATGGCATTACAAGGTATTTGTACAACCCATATTGAGGTTTGAAATAATTCTTGTATTTGTCTCTGTCCTTGATTTGGATTTGATTTAAAGCATCTCTAAGGTCAATTTTTGAGTACACCTGGGCTCCAGTCAGTACATCACAGAGGTTGTCAGCGTTAGGGATGGGATAGCGGTTCTTCATTGTGATGTCATTCAGCTTTTGGTAATTTACGCAAGGACACATCCCACTGTCTTTTTTCCTACAAACAGCATGGGCGACAAGCAGGAGGCTTTTGAGACCCATATGAACCCTTTGTTTGTCATATCCTCAAGGTATGCTTTCAAGGCCACTTGCTTGCGGTGGTTACAGCTGTAGATGGGGCCGTGGTGCGGTTGAGTCCCTGGCAGCAGGTCTATGGCGTGGTCATAGATTGAATGGCAGGGTAGTTTTGTGGCTTCTTCTTCACTAAACAAATGATCCCATTTCTGTAGGGGAGTGGGCAGTATCCTGACACTAGGTTCTATCTTTATGGTCAAGAGTTTGTTGGTAGGGGATCGGCCATGGCTCATGCAAAAGGGAACGGTGTCACAGGATTCAGGTTGGCCCAACATGGCAGTTTGTTTGCAATAGTTCAGGATCAGGCCATGTCTGTCAGACCAGGAGTCACCCAATAATGGGGTGGGGTAGTCCTGACAAGAGGATCAGAAATGGTGGGTACACATTGTGTCCAATGTTCAACAGAAATTCTTGTTCACACTCATAGCTGGTGTTCAAAGAGCTGTTTCCCATGACTACTTGTAGGCTACGCTCTGAAGCTGTCATGCCTAGTTCCTTTGCCAGGCTGGCGTCAATAAAACTTTTGTCAGCTCCTGTATCAATAAAGGCTTCAATCTGGCGCTTGTTTCCCCCTAATTCTATGGTCACTTGAATGAACTTGTAAGACTGGGAAGAAGTGTTTATTTGCACCAGTTAGATTGGGTGATGTTCTTCTTAGGGAAGGCTCTGGTCAAGTGGCCTACTTCATGGCAGTGGAAAAAGAGTCCTATGTGGTAATGTCTTTGAAGCTCTTCAGCTGTCATTCCTATTCTGTTGGGGGACAGTGTTTGGGGTTGACAGGTCTGGGAGGGCCTAGTGTTCTCTTGGTTCATGCTAAGACCTTTGTACAGGGGAATTAGCTTATCTAGGCTGAGGGTGGGAGGGTGATGCTTCAACAGGTCCTTCATTGCTAGGTTGACTCCCTTTTGGAAGATAATGGCTGCCAGTTTGTCCTCAAGTTGGGTGCAGGTCAACAGTTTGAGGAATTTGTCAATATATGCTTGGATGGGTTGGGGGCCTTGTTGGATTTCTAACAGGGAATTCAAGGCATAGTATCTAGTATTGTGATCCTCCCCAGTGGCCATCAACTCAGCCTTGAACTTGGCGTAGTCTAAGCAGAATTCTACGTGTGGTGATCCAAATGTGTGCTGTTTTGCAGGAGAGGGTTTATTTGGCTTCAAATAAAGACAATATGCTTAAGAGTGACAATGTGTGGTTAGCTGATAATGCTGTAAACTAGTAGGTAACATAGGGCTACTAGGGGTAAGTAGGGTGAGCCAAGTAGGTAACATGGTCTACTAGGGTAAGTAAGGCCTGCCTGGTAGGTAACATAGGACTACCAGGGGCAGATGTTGCCTCCACTCAGCAAAAGAAATCAGCTGCTTTTGGCTATAGTGCTTCATCTTGCAGGGAGCTGTGGCTGCAGAAGGGTGAAGACTGAAATAGCAAGCAGGGAACTTTATCTGTCTGGGGGGAGTAGGTTTTGGACCCCTGGCAGGTAACGTGGGCTGCCAGGGAGAGGAAGAGCTTTGAGAGTTCTATGTACCCTAATACACTTACAGGAGGTCTGTGAGCAAGCACCCTACCTAACGGACTGGTAGGGTATCCTTGTTTATGTCCCTATGGGAGCTTTTGGGGGGAACCCAAAGTGAGCATGGGAGGGCATAGATTTGCTCAGAGGTGTCACCAAAGCGGTTTGCCCAGGGAAGCAGCTGTAGAACTTGGTGTGATCAGGCCTCTGGGAAGTAGAGCTGATTACTCTGCAACTAAAAGCTCAGACTTCATCACCTGGGTGAGTAAAGACAACGCATAGATATTGATCTATGGTTGAATGACCTAAGTGGATTGCCACTTGCAAGGGCCCAGTCAAATGCCAGTTCAATGTAGACTCATGCCTGGGTCTACAAGTTCTGGTAATGGGGACTGAGATAAAGAACCAAGGTGGTTCACAGAATCAGCAGAGAAGACTAGTGAGAGGAACTGTTTGATCACAGAGAAGTCTAGTTGAAGGACTGCAGGTTCATATTGAAGTTTGGAACCATCAAGGTTCATTGTGCAGGAGGAACCAAGATGGTTTCTAGTGAGGATTTGTTGAGGAACTAGCTGAGGAGAAGTTGAAGAACAAGAAGATTATGATGCAGGACTAGCTTATCATAAAAAAGGATGGCCAAAGGACCAGAAGTTTGTGAGGAAGGACTGAAGAGCTGAGAGGATGAACTAGCCAGACTGGATGCAGAGGCTGGAAGAGCTGATTTTGGTGTCTTTTGACAGGAAAATAGATAAAAAGAACCAGTTAAATAATAATACTGCCTGATTATGATTAAAAAAGGATTTAATATCATATAATTAAAAAGAAATAGGAGGAAAAATAACATAGAGTTTGTTAGAACTATATGATATTCTAGAAAGAAGAATTGAAGAGGAAATAAGCCAGAAAGAAGCTGGAAAAAGAACAGAGAAACTGGAAGGGCAAAAGAGCAAATTTTGCCAAGAACAACTAGGAGAGGCAAAAGGACGGGCAGCAAGCAGGTTCAAAGTTGTAAAACGTTGAAAGAAACACAGAGAAACGTTGGAAAATCAAGGGGTCAAAATTTGCCTAAGTAAAACATATGTGGAAGCGCTTGAGATTTGCCGGGGAAACGTGACAGGAATTACGGCAAACCCGTTCAAAACGCAGAGCAGTTGTTTACCTGAAGCGAGATAGCCTTGGGTTCAAACCAGGGTCAAGGACAGGTCATCTGGGGAAACCTTTTTGGGGAAACCTTTTTAGAAAAATCATTGAATTGAGGCGTGTGATTGGCTGCAAGCCAGAGTCTATTTGATCAGTGTTTTAAGGGCTTTAACTTGAGAGTTAAAGCCTAAAATGAGGAGCAGAAGCAGAAAATTCAGGGTTTTCATTGGCTGAAGTAAGTTTAAAGTTTTAATATATTATAGAAGGATAAAAACAGACTAGTTTAAGATTTAAAGAACCAGAGTTCTGAGAGAGGTTTTTGGGTCTGAAACAAGGGGCTATAAAAGGGAGAGCTATCTGAGACTCTTCAGGGACCGGATCAAGTGGATTAAAAAGGCCACAAAAGCTACAGAAGGATCCAAATACCAAGAATAGGAAGCCAGAGCTGTAAAAGACCGCAGGTGCCCAAGATTAGAACATAAGAGCCCAAGACCAAGGTGTAGGAGCCTGAGACCAAAGCGCAGGAGCCAAAGACCAAGTACAAGGAGTCCAAGAGATTTTTAAAGGACTCCAAGTATTGGCAAAAAACCCCTCATTATTCCCTATCCCAAGGCCATATATCAGAAGGTTTCTAAGAGGATCTTCCTTCTGACTGTGAATAAAGCGCCTATTACAACCCCTATCCAAATTTTCCACGTTAAAAAAGGATATAAGTTCTATGAGTCAATTACCCCACATTTTCTATCCTAGCCCAGGGAACAAGGAATCCTATCTCTTAGGGTGCATGAAGTTTGCCTCTAGCAAGTATTCCCAGGAGTAGTGGGAAAAGGTGACTAGGCATCTGGAAATGACAAATGGAGGAAGAGAGTTTATTGGAGGAGAGTTTGCAAGACTATTACAGGATTGGTATCAGCCTACAGAAGGGCTGGCGCCTGCTGAAGTACAAGTGTATGGTGGAGATGCTCCCCTAGTAATTGTGAAGGTACTAAAGGAGTTTGCTCTTATGCAGGCCAAGTATAAGCTCCTAACCAACCATTCACCACTGTTTGAGAATGATGACTCCTCCAAGCCAGTCCCTGGCTACAACCCAGGACACACTTTGGGGACTGGTGACCAGGATCCCCACAAGAGCTCAATGCAGGGGTCTTTTTCCAGAAGTGTGGTAGGGGTGGTAGAGCAATTGGACAAGGAAATGTTGAAAGGGGATTGTATAATGATCTCCAAAATGGCCCCATTTAACAGTAAAGATAGTAAGGCCAAAAATTTCCTGAGAGAGTTTAAAAACTGGAGTAAGCTTATGTTATGGTCTGAGAAACCCCGTTGGTTCAGCATGCTCATGGAACCAGAGGCAAGCCAATGGTTTGAACAAACAAACTGGACTTTGTGGAAAGAGTTGGAATGGTCCTTCTGAGATGAGTTTGAGGAAAGAGTAATCCCAAGCAAGGCATACAGCAAGGTTTGTCTTCTCTAACAGGGGCAAGCTGAGACCTTGCAAGCATTTGTGAGGAGGTTTGAAAGATAGATCCCATAAATAGAAGCAGAACTTGGACTGCCATCAATCATTGATGGATTTATTCAGGCTATTAAACCAGAAATTTCCTGGGAAGCTTCACAGATGAACTGTTGGAATATGAGCTGGTTGAAGGTGGTGCAGGAATTAGCTGAAATAGAGAGGCGCCTACCAAAAGGGGTTGCAGATGGAAGAGCCATGCTAGGAATGGTCACAATGGCTAGGAACGCTGAACCTCAGAGGAACCAGGCTAGGGAACATTTGGACACCACCAGAAGCTTTGATCAACAAAGTGAGGGAGTCTTTTGAGATTGTTGTCTGCTGCCAGATTCTGAATGATGCTGGGTTGTGGAAGAAGAGGGCACACCACTAGGCATTGCTTTAAGCGCCATTCACTGGTAAAATATGAGGGAAAAAGGCATCAGGAATAGAGGCTGTGGGGTCTATTCCTGACAGAGCTTTGAGACCACGAGGGTTAGGAACTGGTGACAATAGTGTGGTGGTCCCTGCCAAGATGGTTGCCCAAAAGATTGTCTGGAGCTATGGACTCAGACCTACAGTTGAGTTGACAGTTTGTAAAAGGTCTGGAGGGCTGGACCAGGTGCAGGAGAGGAGCAAGAATGAAGTAGAGACCAGGGAGGTCCCTGTCTCTGAAGATCTGACCAAGAGGCTTATGATTAAGGCACATGCAGGGAAGGTCCCTGGGCCTGCAGAATCAGGAAGTTGGTGTCAGGAGAGTGCTAGGATTGAGGAACCCTCAAGGCCTAGGAAAGGACAAGAGGTTGAGCTAGAGGAGCCTCCTGGGATAATGGACAATGAAACTGCTTCATGGATTGTGGATGTGCGCATTGGGAAATGCAGTGACAGTACTTTGCAATGGGAGCCGGTCAGGGTGCAGCTGGAGTTGGCCCAGGAAGATGGTTTTGCAGCCAGGAGACAGTTGGCACAACACTTCACTGCTGCCTTGGTGGCCCAACTGTTTAAGTGGTCAGGAACTGGGGTGATTATCCTAGATGTGTTAATCAGCAGGAAGCGGGCCAAGGCAATTTATAATCCAGGCTGTGTAGGAGTTGCAATATCAAAGTGGTTTGTCTGGAGGGATAAGCTGGTGACAGACAAGACTGTAACAATGACCATTCTTGGAGCTGAAGGAGCAAGCACTGTGGATTGAAGTGTCTTCAATAAAGTACAGGTGGAATGGGAGGAAGCCTCAGTGAATCTGCCGGCTGTTGTACTTCTGTTAGTTGGGTTTGATTGTCTCCTAGGGATGTCTTGGATTCGAGCGGTTGGTGCAAATTTTGATGTTGACAAGGGTTGCATCCGGTATCAGGGAAAGGAATACACATATCAGTCCTTATCTATACCCGCCCTGGAGGAAAACACTGGACAAGTAGCCCTATACACCTACAATCAAGTAGTGATCCCTCTGCAAATGTTCAGGAGAATTGAGGTGGTCCCTTTCAGCCAAGGACAGTGGGGAGGAATGCAGGTGGCAGCCCTAGCCAAAAATGTAGTAGCAGAAGTCCCAATGTATCAGCCTAGCCATATTACAGGGGAGGTGGACATTTGGAAAGTTTGGAATGCCCAAAGCTCAGAAATTAGTATTGTGCCTGGAAAAAGAATTGACAAGTGAATACCTGTTATAAAAGAAAGTGTTAAGCCCAATAAAGAGATAGCTCCCTATTCCTATTTCTTATTGCCCTTCCTAGAGTTGACACATTTGATTCCAGAAGGGTGTCCCTTGGCCAATGAGTTTGGTTTGCTGCTACACAAGTGGGCTCAATGCTTCTTGGTGGACAAATATGATTTGGGTCAAACCGGACCAGAGTACAAAATCAAGCTCTTGACGGGAAAACCATAAAAAGGATATGTGCCATGATGGTCTCCTGCTGCCATCCAAGAGGAAGTGAAGAAGATGTTGAGGGCAGACTTGATTGAAGAAAGCTGTAGTCCCTACTCTGCGCCCATGGTATGTGTCCCAAAACCAGATGGGAACATTTGAGTATGCATTGACTTCCGCATGATCAACAATGATGTGGTAAATGATGTGTATCCTATGCATAGGATTGAGGATCAGCTAGACGCCATGACGGGATGCTGGTACTTTACTACCCTGGACTTGGCTAAGAGGTACCATCAATTGACAATCGCAAAGGAGTCACAAAAGGTGATGGCTTTCAGTACGCCAGACGGTCTCTACCAGTGGAAGGTCCTGCCGTTAGGAATGAAGACTTCTGGGGCGGTGTTTTAACAAGTAATGGACCAGGTCTTTGAAGGATTGCAACCCAGGATAGTAGTGGTGTACATTGACAACGTCACAGTCTTTTTGCCTACATTGGAGCAGCACGCCAAAGACTTAGAGCAGGTGTTTGCAAGGATTCATCAAGCAGGGCTGAAGGTCAGTTATGTGAAGTGCAAGATGACGCAGGAGGAGATACTGGTGCTAGGGCACCACATTTCAGGGAATGGAATCTGTCTGAACAAGCAAAAGATGATGGTGATTGCCCAGATGAAGGCCCCAAGTACCATCAAAGGGATGAAGTTGTTTATGGGAGCCCTCATGTTTTTTCAAAGGTTCATCTGGGATCTGGAAAGCCTTGCAGAACCATTGTGGTTGCTATGTAGTAAAAAGACTTTGTTTATCTGGGGAGGAGCCCAGCAGGAGGCGTTTGAGGTGCTAAAGAAGAGGTTAATGGAGGCGCCAGTGCTTGGGTTGCCAAGATGGGATCTTCCTTTTGCAATAGAAACTGATGCAAGCGGAATTGGTTTGGGGGCTCTGTTAACACAGACAGTGGATTACCAGGTGTGGCCAGTTGCCTATGTGTCAAGAATTCTGCATGATGCCAAGACAAGATACTCTGCCACCAAGAGAGAAGGATTGGCCGTGGTTTGGGCGGTGGACAAATTCAAGTTGTATGTGATGGGATTGCCATTTGTAGTGATAACCAATCATGCCCCATTGAAGGCCTTGAGGACCAAGGCAAACCTGGTGGGACGCCTGTTGAGATATGCAGAGAGATTGGCTTCTTACAACTACAACATGGTGTATTGGCAGAGGAAGGACAATGTGGTGGCAGATCTACTGTCCAGAGCCATGGTGGGTATTCAGGGGGAAGACCTCAAAGATGTAGAGGGCCAAACGGAAGATGTACACCAGAACAAGCAGTTTGTTGTACCTAGATACTGGGAACAGGCGGTTTGAGACATTCATGTTTGGTTTGGTGGGCATTTTTGGGTTCAGAAGTTGATGGGAGCAGTGCAAAGAAGATACTACTGGCCAAAGTTATACCAAACGGTAAAAAAGGTGCTGAGAGAATGCCTGCAGTGTGCAAGATACTCCATGGGTGTCAGGAAGTATCCATTGCAACCCATGGAAGCGTTGTACCCGTTTGAGAAAGTGGCTTTAGATACAGGCCATGTTACAATGGCAAGTGAACAGAAGGAGTATTTCTTGGTGGCAGTGGATCTCTTCACAAAGTGGATTGAGATGAAGGCGGTGCAACGCAAGAATGGATACCAAATTGCCTGTCAGGAATGCCTTTGCTACCTTTCCTGACAACAACAAGGAAATCTTGATAGATCCAGGGTCTGAAAACCCTTCTCCTAATTTGGGCTGTTCCCCAGGTCCTAGAAATGGTTTATTAGTATGTAATATCAGTCCTAAATTACCTTTGAATGCCCTTGAATCAAGCCCGGAGGCCACTTCCTTGGCCAACATGGGGATTGAACCTGGGTCCTCTTGCTTATTGTTGGATCACCTAGACAATGTTAGTTTTTTGAATTCAAACTTACCTTTGCCAATACACAAGATGGCTTCCTGCAGCCAATCAGAGGATGCAACTGGCCAGGAGCTTTTGAAGTTGATTTTGCTTTGAACTATGATAACGTTAAAGAACCATTAAGCTCCGTACTTGATTATAATCAAATTAATAATTGTTTATCCTCTTCTGGTGTGCAACTGCAACACTAGAAGCCCCCCAAGCTTTTTCTTCTCCAACATCTGGGGTAAATGATACCTGGCTGTTTGGAGAAGGCTCAGCAGGGGCCAGTGATTATATTTTTGAAATAATCTTTTTTTAAATTCAAGTCAAAGCTCCCCCTGCCAAGTTTCCTTCCCCAATTTCCCTAATATTTCTCCAATTCTCCTTGAAACTACAATTTAAACAGCTCTTGACAGTCTATAAAAAGGCTCCATTTGTCAGGGTGTTTGATTGTTCAGTTAATAAAGTCAATTTCCTTACCTAGTTGATTTATTTTTTTGCCTGCTCTCCAGTCCTGAAATCAAACACCATGATGCTACCCAAGTCTTCCCAATGGGGACCATTTGGGTATAAATGGTTGGTTTAGTTGCTCCTTGTCCAGTCCTTTACTGCAAGCATATCTTTTGGAACCAGAGCAGATTCTGGTTCATCTCCTCCTAATTACCTAGACAAGTCTTGGCGCCAAGTGGTACCAGGTGTATGGTACACTGCCACTCCATTGTCACAGAATTCCCCCATCACAGAGGAACCACAGGTCATGGGGGCCAGTCCGCCTACTCCTTCCTTATTTCATCCCTTGGCTTCTGTTTTCCTTCTCTGTTATCTGTGAGCTTACTTCATGTTGGGAAGGTTCATTCCCCTTTTGGGTCAATACCATCTGATTGGAGAATTGTTTGATATGGGGATGGTCTCCATTCCAATTGGTTCTCTGATCACGGGGTTGAATTCATCCGCAGCCATACACCTTTTGGGTGGTATGTTTCCAAGCAGATGGGTTCCTGACATTGCCACATTCATTGAGGAGTGCCTAATCCTAAGACATGGGTGCCCAGAGAGGATTATATTGGATCAGGGGCCGCCCTACGCTAGCCAGGAGGTGAAGGAGATGTGTGCAAAATGGAATTTGCCGCATAGCTTTACATCTACCTATCAACCAGAGTCCAACGGGTTGGTAGAGAGGACAATAGGAACCCTGAAGAGGGCCACCAAGAGGATTGTGGATGGAGCTCTGACTAATTGGAAAACACATATGGCCCATGTGGTAACAGTGTACCAATTGATGCCCTATACAAGTACTGGCTTTAGTCCTTTTAAGATGTTGTATGGAAGGGAGGCGCTGCTCAGCAATAAAGTGGGGCACTCTAGTTACCAGACATGTAGGATCATGCCAAGGCTGTGGAGGCTCACGCAAAGCTGATTTGGGAGGTGTATTCTCAAGCCAGAGAAAAAAGGTGTGGCAGGTGCAGTTTATATGCCAGTCCAAGTGGAAATTGCAAAACAGGTTTAGAATGAGCCTGATGTCAAGGAAGGGAGATCTGGTATGGTTTGACCATTACAGGCTGTTGAAAACCACGCAGTGTGGGTTGCAGAGGTGGATTTTTCCTTTTTGGATAAGTGGTGTATCTCCAGGGCCCAATTTCCAGTTGAGGTGAATTGGCAAGGTGATGGGTCGCAAACTGGAAAGAGTTCTGTGATGATCCACATGTTTGGTGGTTTGCAGGCGGTGCTTATGTTGGCCAAGTGAAATTTTAGTGACTGTTGTTGAAGAAAGCTAGCTGGAGGACCAGAAGATGATGGTGAAGAACTAGTGGTCCAGAGAAATGAGCCAAGATTTTGCCAAATCAATTTTCCAAAGTGAGAAGATGTGGAATATTTTGCCTTGGTTTAGTATGAAAATCAATAATGAATGTGGATAGAAGTTTGGGTAAGATAATTATTTATTAAGTTCCTAGGATAGACAAAGGTATGTTGCTATGAGAGCAGGATACAAGGTTGTTTTGGTGGGATGTTTTCCTTGGATTTTACTATATTTGTAAATATATGGGCAAAACTTTGAAGAGGTCCAGAAAGAAAAGTTTAAATAGTATTCTACTATTTAAATGGGTTTGGGTTGAATGCAGGAAGAAATGGTGCCAGAATAATGGAATGGTTAACGCTTTGGTGCGCAAAGAGTTGTCAATTTGAACGGTTTGAGCTGTGGAAATTATTTTCATAGTTGGATCCCAATGGAACATCAGAAATGGTCTATTTCTGCGCTCTGCATTCATTGGTTGAGTTCTGGCAGGTTTTCTGATGAAAATGATTGGTTGGAAGCCAAAAGCTTAAAGTATAAGCAAGGAAATAGTATATTAATACTTTAAGCTTTTGAGAAAGTAAGTATGTAAGCTTAAATTATTATAGGGAAAAGTGAGCGGCAATGGTTTAAGCTTATGAAGAAAGCAATTTTGAAGGCAGAACCGTTGGGAAAAAGACACTATAAGAAGGTGGCTGGCTGGAAAGTTACGGGGTCTTTTGACGTTTTTTTTGGAGGTTGTTCCAGGACTTTGAGAGGACACTTCTGGGTCTCTTGAGTTTCTGCCAAGAGGTTTTGGAAGCCTTTTGATCACCAGCAGGAGCTTGGTTAGAGCTGAAGCCCAAGATAACAGAGCAGGAGCCCAAGAATAAGGAGCTGGTTCCTAAGCGCGGCGCGGAAGTTTGATTCCAAGGAGCCGGAGTCCACATTTGAGGAGCAGGAGTTCAAGTCTAAGGGGCAGACGTCCAAGACTTAGGTGCAGGAGTCCAAGACCAATTACAAGGAGTCCAAGATGTTTTTGGAGGACTCCAAGTATTGGCAAATCCATTTTGTTTCTCTGACCCCCCAGGCCGTATACCAGAAGGTTTCTAAGGGGATCTTCCTTCTGAGAGTGAATAAAAGCCCATTTTGACCCCTATACATATTTCTGAGATACATTTCCCCCTTACTAGAGAATGACAATCCCTTCCAGCCAGTCCCTGGCTACAATCCAGGACACACTTGGGGACTGGCGGACAGGAACCCCACAAGTTCACCAACAGTTCTTGAAGCGGTTTGAAGGCCAAATGCCCTTGCGCCTGGGTTAGTTTGAGAAGATAGAAGCTATATTGGGGAAGAGCTATGTGGTGATCCACATGTGTGCTGTTTTACAGGAGAGGGATGAATTGGCTTCAAATAAAGACAATATTCTTAAGAGTGACAATGTGTGGTTAGCTGATAACGCTGTAAACTAGTAGGTAACATAGGGCTACTAGGGGTAAGTAGGGTGAGCCTAGTAGGTAACATGGTCTACTAGGGTAAGTAAGGCCTGCCTGGTAGGTAACATAGGACTACCAGGGGCAGATGTTGCCTCCACTCAGCAAAAGAAATCAGCTGCTTTTGGCTATAGTGCTTCACCTTGCAGGGAACTGTGGCTGCAGAAGGGTGAAGACTGAAATAGCAAGCAGGGAACTTTATCTGTCTGGGGGGAGTAGGTTTTGGACCCCTGGCAGGTAACGCGGGCTGCCAGGGAGAGGAAGAGCTTTGAGAGCTCTACGTACCCTAATACACTTACAGGAGGTCTGTGAGCAATCACCCTACCTAACAGACTGGTAGGGTATCCTTGTTTATGCCCCTATGGGAGCTTTTGGGGAGAACCCAAAGTGAGCATGGGAGGGCATAGATTTGCTTAGAGGTGTCACCAAAGTGGTTTGCTTGGGGAAGCAAGCTGCAGAACTTGGTGTGATCAGGCCTCTGGGAAGTAGAGCTGATTTCTCTGCGACTGAAAGCTCAGACTTCATCACCTGGGTGAGTAAAGACAACGCATAGACATTGATCTATGGTTGAATGGCCTAAGTGGATTGCCACTTACAAGGGCCCAGTCAAATGCCAGTTCAATGTAGACTCATGCCTGGGTCTACAAGTTCTGGTAATGGGGACTGAGATAAAGAACCAAGGTGGTTTGAGGAATTAATACATAAAACTAGCAATAGGGACTGTTTGGTCACATTGAAGGCTAGTTGATGGACTGTTAATTCATATTGAATTGTAGAAACCAATATGGTTTGGCGTGTAGAAGAAACAAAGGAGGTTCCTAGTGAAGATTTGCTGAGGAACTGGCTGAGGAAAAGTTGAAGAAAAAGAAGATTATGATGCAGGACTAGCTGATCATAAAGCAGGATAGCCAAAGGACCAGAAGTTTGTGTGGAAGGACTGAAGAGCTGAGAGGATGAACTAGCCAGACTGGATGCAGAGGCTGGAAGAGCTGATTTTGGTGTCTTTTGACAGGAAAATAGATAAAAAGAAGCAGTTAAATAATAATACTGACTGATTATGATTAAAAAAGGATTTAATATCATATAATTAAAAAGAAAGAGGAAGAAAAATAACATAAAGTTTTTTAGAACTATATGTTATTCTAGAAAGAAGCTGGAAAAAGAACAGAGAAACTGGAAGGGCAAAAGAGAAAATTTCACTGAGAACAACTAGGAGAGGAAAAAGGACGAGCAGCAAGCAGGTTCAAAGTTGAAAAACGTTGAAAGAAACACAGAGAAACGTTGGAAAATTGAGGGGTTAAAATTTGCCTAAGTAAAACATATGTGGAAGCGCTCAAGATTTGCCGGGGAAACGTGACAGGAATTACGGCAAAACTGTTCAAAACGCGGAGCAGTTGTTTACCCAGAGTGAGACAGCCTCAGGTTTGAACCAGGGTCAAGGACAGATCATCCGGGGAAATCTTTTTGGCAAAACCATTGAATTGAGGCATGTGATTGGCTGCAAGCCAGAGTCTATTTGATCAGTGTTTTAAGGGCTTTAACTTGAGAGTTAAAGCCTAAAAAAATGAGGAGCAGAAGCAGAAAATTCAGGGTTTTCATTGGCTGAAGTAAGTTTAAAGTTTTAATATATTATAGAAGGATAAAAACAGACTAGTTTAAGATTTAAAGAACCAGAGTTCTGAGAGAGGTTTTTGGGTCTGAAACAAGGGGCTATAAAAGGGAGAGCTATCTGAGACTCTTCAGGGACTGGATCAAGTGGATTAAAAAGGCCACAAAAGCTACAGAAGGATCCATAGACCAAGAATAGGAAGCCAGAGCTGGAACAGACCGCAGGAGCCTGTGGGGTTCCTGTCCGCCAGTCCCCAAGTGTGTCCTGGATTGTAGCCAGGGACCGGCTGGAAGGGATTGTCATTCTCTAGTAAGGGGAAATGTATCTCAGAAATATGTATAGGGGTCAAAATGGGCTTTTATTCACTCTCAGAAGGAAGATCCCCTTAGAAACCTTCTGGTATACGGCCTGGGAGGTCAAGGAAACAATATGGATTTGCCAATACTTGGAGTCCTCCAACAACATCTTGGACTTCTTGTAATTGGTCTTGGACTCCTGCACCTAAGTCTTGGACGTCTGCCCCTTAGACTTGAACTCCTGCTCCTCAAATGTGGACTCTGGCTCCTTGGAATCAAACGTCCGCACCACACTTAGGAACCAGCTCCTTATTCTTGGGCTCCTGCTCCGTTATCTTGGGCTTCAGCTCTAACCAAGCTCCTGCTGGTGATCAAAAGGCTTCCAAAACCTCTTGGCAGAAACTCAAGAGACCCAGAAGTGTCCTCTCAAAGACCTGGAACAACCTCCAAAAAGACCGTCAAAAGAACCTGCAACTTTCCAGTCAGCTACCTTCTTATAGTGCCCTTTTCCCAACGGTTCCGCCTTCAAAATGGCTTTCTTCATAAGCTTAAACCATTGCCGCTCAATTTTTCCTATAATAACTTAAGCTTACATACTTACTTTCTCAAAAGCTTAAAGTATTAATATACTATTTTCTTGCTTATACTTTAAGCTTTTGGCTTCTAACCAATCATTTTCATCAGAAAACCTGCCAGAACTCAACCAATGAATGCAGAGCGCAGAAATAGACCATTTCTGAATTTCCACCGGGATCCAACTATGAAAATAATTTCCACAGCTCAAACTGCTCAAATCAACAACTCTTCATGCACCAAAGTGTTAACTGGTCCATTATTCCAACACCAGTCTTTCCTGCATTTAACCCAAACCAATTTAAATAGTATTCTACTATTTAAAATTATTTTTTCTGGACCTCTTCAACGTTTTCCCCATATATTTACAAATATAGTAAAATCCAATGAAAACATCCCATCAAAACAACCTTGTATCCCGCTCTCATAGCAACATACCTTTATCTATCATTCCTTTTTGATTTTCATACTAAACCAAGGCAAAATATTCCACATCTTCTCACTTTGGCAAATCAATTTGGCAAAATCTTGGCTCATTTATCTGGACCACTAGTTCTTCACCGTCATCTTCTGGTCCTCCAGCCAGCTTCTTCAACAACAGTCACTAAACTTTCACTTGGCCAACATAAGCCCCGCTTGCAAACCACCAAACATGTGGATCACCACATAGCTCCTCCCCAAGATAGCTTCTATCTTCACCAAAATAACCCAGGCGTAGGGCATTTTGGCCAACCAACTGCTCTCTGGACCATGGGTGAACTCTCTCCAGTTCTTGGCCCAACAACCACTTGCTCAAGAGGGACCAATCCACCCCTGCAACCAAAGCCTCAAAGTCTGCCACAGCCTTCAATGCTGGTACCACATCAGAACTCCAACCAGCCAGCGGTTTCTTCTTCACTGCCGTCATGCATTCTCTTGCTGCACCCAGACCAGCCATTTCTACATCCGCATCTTCTGGTCATTTGGCCAACCTCCATCCTGATCAGCTAGTCCTGAATCCATCTCTGGGAGTCCTTCCGCTTACCCTTAACCCATCCAACAACAAATCCTAACTAATAACCTTCTTACTTACCCCCTAGTAGTCCATTGTTACCTACTAGGGACACCTCACTTACCCCCTAGTAATCCATTGTTTTCTACTAGGGCCATCTTTCTCACCCCTGGTAGTCATATGTTACCTATCAGGGCCATTCCAGTCACCCCTAGTAGTCCTAGGTCACCTACCAGGGCAATTTCAGTCACCCCTAGTACTAGGACAATTTCTCTCACCCCTGGTAGTCCTATGTTACCTACCAGGGCATTTCCAGTCACCCTTAGTAGTTCTTTGTTACCTACTAGGGCATTTCCAGACACCCCTAGTAGTCCTAGATTACCTACTAGGGCAATTTTTCTCCTGCCTCTGGTAGTCTGCTCCTCCTGCTTAGCCACCAGGTCCACTGCTATCAAGGCAAAAATCTCCAACCACAATCAAGCGCTCCATGGCTTTCATACAAGGCCACTTTCTTAAACGGATATGATGTCCCCACTGGCCACCACAGGTACTTTATAACCTTTGTGGAGTAATCTGCACACCAAAGTCATTCCTTCAGCACCTTCTTCATAGTCTGGTGCAACATGGGCTGAAGTGTCCATTCTATTCTGGAGCACTGCCTTAGCCTGCCCTTCAACCTCTTGGGTGTATCCATCTTGGACACCCACCATTGCTCTGGACATCAAGTCTTCCACCATGATATCTCTCCCTTGTCAGGACACAATATTGTGATCATTGGAGGATAGCTCTCCGCATAACTCAACAGACGTCCCATCAAGTTTGCCTTAGTCCTTAATGCTTTCAGCGGCGCATGGTTGGTAACAAGCACACAAGGCAACCCCATCATATATGACTTGAACCTGTCAACAGCTTAAACCACAGCCTTGTCTTGGCGTCCTGAAAAATCCTTCTGGGTCAACAAGGCCCTCAAACCAATTACACTGGTGTTGGTTTCCATAGCAAACAGTAGATCCCATCTCAGCAACCTCAACACTGGAGCTTCCATCAACCTTTGCTTCCATAGCTCAAACATCTCCTGAGGGGCTCCTCCCCAGATGAACAAAGTCTTCCTTATGCACGGCAATCTTAGCAGTTCTACACACCTTGGGGTCTTCTCTGATCCTTCACTTGGTCCTTCTTAGGGCATAGAGTCCTTCTCTATTTCAGTCACATATCAACACCAACCTCCTGATCCTCTAGGCCTAGGGACCTTCCCTATGCACACCTTGATCATAAGCCTCTTGGTCAGATCTTCAAAGACAGGGACCTCACCTGCCTTTTCTTCATCCATGAGCCTTCTCACTGACTAGAGCCTACAACCTTGAGCATTAGAGTCTCATGATTCTTCCAAATGAGCTAGCCAGGCTACACTCTAAAGTCTCCTGGTCCGGCTCCTCCCCGGATGGTTCACACTCATAGCCATATAGTACATCTGGGATGCAGTCCATCAAACTTCTGGCCTAACTGTCTTTCAACAAAAGCCTGTCAGTTTATTCACTGTTCTTGCTTCCAATGTCACAGTTTCAGCAATCACTCTGAAGACCAAAAACACAATCCTCCTCTGAGTGCCATCTTATACATACTTCTTTATACACTTCCCATGTCACTAGAGAAAGACCCCCGCGTTGGGCTCTTGTGGGGTTCCTGTCCGCCAGTCCCCAAGTGTGTCCTGGATTGTAGCCAGGGACCGTCTGGAAGGAGTTGTCATTCTCTAGTAAGGGGAAATGTATCTCAGAAATATGTATAGGGGTCAAAATGGGCTTTTATTCACTCTCAGAAGGAAGATCCCCTTAGAAACCTTCTGGTATATGGCCCGGGGGGTTAAGGAAACAATATGGATTTGCCAATACTTGGAGTCCTCCAACAACATCTTGGACTTCTTGTAATTGGTCTTGGACTCCTGCACCTAAGTCTTGGACGTCTGCCCCTTAGACTTGAACTCCTGCTCCTCAAATATGAACTCCGGCTCCTTGGAATCAAACTTCCGCGCCGCGCTTAGGAACCAGCTCCTTATTCTTGGGCTCCTGCTCCGTTATCTTGGGCTTCAGCTCTAACCAAGCTCCTGCTGGTGATCAAAAGGCTTCCAAATCCTCTTGGCAGAAACTCAAGAGACCCAGAAGTGTCCTCTCAAAGACCTGGAACAACCTCCAAAAAGACCGTCAAAAGACCCTGTAACTTTCCAGCCAGCCACCTTCTTATAGTGCCCTTTTCCTAACGGTTCCGCCTTCAAAATGGCTTTCTTCATAAGCTTAAACCATTGCCGCTCACTTTTCCCTATAATAACTTAAGCTTACATACTTAATTTCTCAAAAGCTTAAAGTATTAATATACTATTTCCTTGCTTATACTTTAAGCTTTTGGCTTCCAACCAATCATTTTCATCAGAAAACCTGCCAGAACTCAACCAATGAATGCAGAGCGCAGAAATAGACCATTTCTGATGTTCCATTGGGATCCAACTATGAAAATCATTTCCACAGCTCAAACTGTTCAAATTGACAACTCTTTGCGCACCAAAGCGTTAACCATTCCATTATTCTGGCACCATTTCTTCCTGCATTCAACCCAAACCCATTTAAATAGTAGAATACTATTTAAACTTTTCTTTCTGGACCTCTTCAAAGTTTTGCACATATATTTACAAATATAGTAAAATCCAAGGAAAACATCCCACCAAAACAACCTTGTATCCTGCTCTCATAGCAACATACCTTTGTCTATCCTAGGAACTTAATAAATAATTATCTTACCCAAACTTCTATCCACATTCATTATTGATTTTCATACTAAACCAAGGCAAAATATTCCACATCTTCTCACTTTGGCAAATCAATTTGGCAAAATCTTGGCTCATTTCTCTGGACCACTAGTTCTTCACCATCATCTTCTGGTCCTCCAGCCAGCTTTCTTCAACAACAGTCACTAAACTTTCACTTGGCCAACATAAGCCCCGCCTGCAAACCACCAAACATGTGGATCATCACAGAGCCCAAGATTAGAACACAAGAGCCCAAGACTAAGGTGTAGGAGCCCAAGACCAAGGTGCAGGATCCAAAGACCAAGTACAAGGAGTACAAGAGATTTTTAAATGACTCCAAGTATTGGCAAAAAACCCCTCATTATTCCCTATCCCAAGGCCATATATCAGAAGGTTTCTAAGATGATCTTCCTTCTGGCTGTGAATAAAGCGCCTATTACAACTCCTATCCAAATTTCCCAAGTTAAAAAAGGATATAAGTTATATGAGTCAATTACCCCACATTTTCTATCCTAGTCCAGGGGACAAGGAATCTTATTGCCTAGGGTGCAGGAAGTTTGCCTCTAGTAATTATGCCCAGGAAGAGTGGGAAAAGGTGACTAGGCATCTGGAAATGACAAATAGAGGAAGAGAGTTTATTGGAGGAGAGTTTGTGAGACTATTACAGGATTGGTATTGGCCTACAGAAGGGCTGGCGCCTGCTGAAGTACAAGTGTATGGTGGAGACGCTTGCCTAGTGATTGGGAAGGTATTAAAGGAGTTTGCTCTTATGCAGGCCAAGTATAAGCTCCTAACCAATCATTCACCACTGTTGGAGAATGATGACTCCTCCAAGCCGGTCCCTGGCTACAACCCAGGACACACTTTGGGGACTGGTGACCAGGATCCTCACACTACGTCTTCAGCCGTGGCCTTGCCAAACCAGTCTAGGGCATCCCCCAATAGTATCAAAACAACCCCAAGGATCTTCTGATGTTGCTGGTATAAGAGGGGGTGTTGGTAAGGAAATGCAGGCGGAGGACTGGCATAGCACGTCTAGCTTCCTCAAGCGTGAGCTTCCCCATCTGAGACATCTCTACCTTTGTGAGGGACTGGTTCACAATCACATTTTGCACTTGGGAGGAAGGAGCTTTGTTGGCGTCAGCGGTAGTGGTGTTGGTTCTCTTTGGGTCATTTGAGTTTGCATTCTTTCACATGAAAGAGATCAGGTTTGTGGTCATCTTATAGGTGTAATAAGTGATTATCAATAACAAAAGCATACAAGATGCCCCAAGAAATAACAACATCTTGGGGCTCAGGATACCAGGTTTAATAAAGATTGCCATAATGTCAGGGATCCAGTCTTGGGCGGCCAGCCCATTGTTTTCAGGGGTAACTCAGGCCAGGTTTTTTTTGCGGGCAATGCCCACCACAAGAGGGGAGCTAACTTAAAAATGTAGGAGACAAAACTCCCCACCCAGGACCACGGGCCAGCAGCCAGGATTATAGTGTCAATCACCCCTGTTAGGGTGATGTACACAATCACAAACAGCTTACCAGTATGGTTGATTGGAAGGTTGGGTGAGGAAGAAGGCATAGGTTTTGGGGTCACAGGCGGTTCCATGGGTATGTGGTAGGCAGGGAGATAGTTGAATTTCCCTCTTAACAACTTGGGTATTGAAAATATCCAGAGACCTTGTCTGTTGTATCAAACTGCAGATTGTATACGGGCCAAAGGATCAAGTTTGAGTATCTTTTCCAGGGTGTAGTCCTTGTATTTGGGTTTCAGAGGGTACTCGGTAAAATGGACGGGTTTGAAGAATACACCAGGAGGACAGAAAACTGTGGGCAGTGGGGCAGGTGATCTTGAACTAAATTGATAGATAGCAAATACAAAATAAGGCAATAGCTGTGTGAGCCAAAATAACATAACCTTTATTCAAAAATGGCAATAAGGTTTGAGCGCAGAATCTATAGGCATATATAGTGATAAGGAGCGTCTTTTGTGGAAGCTTCAAATATGAAATTAAGAAAGAAGAGAAGTATATTTTATTGGATAATACTTTAGACTTATATAGAATTGGCTGTGGCGGGGATTTAGTTGGATCAAACCTAGGGGTTGGTCATGTGCTAGATGGGTTTGAGCCACTGGATACTTGAACGGTCAGGTAATATTGCTTGGTTACCATTCTCAGTATGTCAAACAGTATATTGGAAGGGCACCAAATTGGGTGATGGCTGGATCTTAAGTAGGTTGGTGTTAGCCAAAATGCTTGTACATCCAGACCCTCGACAATAGCATCCCACCTCCAAACTTAGTATTTTCAATAAGAGCTTCATCAAAATATTGGGGAAAATGCGGGCAGGTGGCCCGGGTGCAGAAGCAGCAAAATGGCACCTTGGCTGGGTGTTCTCTCATTGGTCAGAACGTCCAAATTGGTCACTTGATTTTCTTGATTTTGGGCTGTGGTCACGGGGTTGGGCCCAAAGCCCGGGTTTTTCCTTGACAGTTGAGTTTGATTGGTCACTTGAGAGGACTTCAAGCTCATGAAATTCACGGAGGCACCTTTTCTACTTCCATTAGGCAATTTGAGAGACTCCTCCTTGGGTGCCACCATAGTTAAGCCTGCGCTGGTATTCTGGCTTCAGGGCTTAGCAGGGGCCTCAGCTTGCGGGGGCTCGATCTCAGCAAAATGCGGGCGGGCAGATTCTCGGTCCATGGGGCCAGCAGCCTGCAGGTATTCAGGTTCAGGGTTTGAATCCCGCCCTTGGGCCCGGGTTTCCAGGGATAATGAATTTTCAATCCTGACAGCTCTAGAATACATCTGGTTACTGCAAACTAACCAGTTATGTAGCCATTAAGATGCAGATCCAATGCCACACCAAGCTTCTGCTTGCAACCAAAGGATTTCCAAAAACCCTCTGGTGGAGACCCAAAAGACCTTGTAACTTTCCAGCTAGCCTTCTTCTTATAGTGCCCTTTTCCTAATGGTTCCGTCTTCAAAATGGCTTTCTTCATAAGCTTAAACCATTGTTGCTCACTTTTTTTATAATAACTTAAGCTTACATACTTACTTTCTCAAAAGCTTAAAGTATTAATTCACTGTTTTTTTGCTTATACTTTAAGCTTTTGGCTTCCAACTAATCATATTCATCAGGAAACCTGCCAGAACTCAACCAATAAATGTAGTTCGCAAAACTAGATTATTTCTGAAGTTTCTCTGCGATCTAACGAGAAAATTAATTTCCACCGCTCAAATTGCTCAAAGTGGCAACTCTTTGTGCACCAAAGTGTTAGCCAGTTCACTGTTCCAGCACCAGTCTTCCATGCATTCAACCTTAACCAATTTAAATAGTAGAATACTATTTAAATTGTTCTTTTGATCCTCTTCAACGTTTTCCCCATATATTTACTAATATAGTAAAGTCTAAGAAAAATGTCCTACCAAAAAAGCTCTGTATCCAGCTCTCATAGCAACATACCTTTATCTACCCTAGAAACTTAATAAATAAACCTCTTACCCACACTTTCATCCACATTTCTTTTTGATTTCACTACTAAACCAAGGCAAAAAATTTCACATTTTCCTACCTCAGCAAATCAATTTGGTAAAACCTTGGCTCATTTCTCCAGACCACTAGTCCTTCTATTCTTTCTACTGCTTCTTTCCAGTCCTTCTTAGTTATATTTCATTTCTTCTGCCAGTTCTGCTCTATGATCTTCTAATTCTTCTACTGGCCCTTCCTGATCTATCAGCCAGTCCCTTCTAGTCCATCAGCTAGTCCTTTACATGGACCAGCTGGGTTTCATTCCTCACTATAAACCACCTAGGTTACATTCCTCACCATGATTCTCTAGTCCTTCAACTAGTCTTCACTGTGACATTTTCCTATGAACCACCAGGGTTTCATCCTACAGTCCCCATTACTAGCATCTCAGAATCAGAAAATAAGTCTCCTCAAGTAGGCTAGTGTTTTACTGGGCCCCTGTAAGTGATATCCACTATAGGCCATCAACAAGAGACAATTCTCATGTCTATGCAGTTGTTTTTACTCACTCAGGTGGTTAGTCCTGGGCTTTCAAGAGCAAAGTAACCAACTTTACTTTCCAGAAGCCTGATCATACCAAGTTCTGAAGCTGCTTCTCCAAGCAGCCACCATGATAACACCTCCAAGAATATTCATTCCCCCAATGATAGCTTCAGGACCTCTCCAAAGCCTTTAGGAAAACACAAACAAGGTTACCTTACCAGTCTGTTAGGTAAGATGCCTACTCACAGACCTCCTGTGAGTGCACCAGGGCACGTAGAGCTATCTTTAGCTCCTCCCTTCCTAGTAGCCCTTTTTTATCTACTAGACTGTATAGCCCTCCAGCTCGAGTAGTCACCTGTTACTTATTAAGCTGCATCACCCATTCCTCCCAGCAGCCAATGTTACCTGCCAAGGAGGAGAGCCATCATCCTCTCCTAGTAGCCCATGTTACCTACTAGGTTCAGACCTACCAACTAGCATCCCCCAGTATCCCGTGTACCTACTAGGTTGCTTGATTCCTTACCCTAGTAGCCCATGTTGCCTACTGGGTGAAAATGCCAAACCAACTCCCAACAGCTAATGTTACCTGCTAGTTTATGACACAGAACTAGCCCTCAACAGCCAATGTTACCTGCTAGTTTATGACACAGAACTAGCCCTCAACAGCCAATGTCACCTGCTGGGCTAGTTCAACCTCTGCCTCTAATAGCCAATGTTACCTACTAAGCAGGCCTCACCTTTTCTAGTAGCCCATGTTACCTACTAGGCCTCTACCTGTCAAAAGCCACTAGACTTTCTCTTGGCCAACATTAGCTCTGCCTGCAAAACCACCCAACATGTGGACCGTCACACCAAGAGCTTCTTGAAAGCTGGTGCCAATTAAAACTCCTTGCACAATCATACTCTTGACAAGGGCTCAGTGGCTTACTTTCAAGCTCCATCCAGTAGCAGGGATTTTAAAAATCCTTGTTCCAGAACTCATCTAGATTTCAGAGGGCAACCAAGGCTTTACTTGCATAGTCTCTCTTCTTGTTGACTGGGCTACCTTAAAAAGCCTATATTATCTGAGTTGACCCAAGGGTAATAAGTTGGGAGGTACTGTTAGATTAAACTGCCCAAACTATTTTTAATAGCCCCCAAAAAGCTATCAGGTTGCAACTATCTGCCTCAAAACACCACTGTGGTATCTCCAGCCCTTTTATTCATATGTTTTCTGTTCCTTTGGATCACTGGCTCGATCGATTTATAAAGCTGAACCCCTGTCTGATTCTGAGGTCCAAAAGCCTCAACTCGTTTCAACTAGCTCCATTTCAAAGATATGTCTTGTAAGGTTGAGAAGGAGTAAAGACCAGCAGTGTAATATAGAGGCACAGAGGATTGTCACTGAGCCGAGGCAAGGTTAGATGTAATATCAGCTTTAAATAAAGTGCTTGCGATAAATTCTGACTTTGGGTAGCTTTGCATTGAAAGGTTTAAAATGGGTGCTATTAAGGGTGGGGCAAAGAGCTGGGCTGCTGGTGAAATTTTATTGTAGGTGCCATATATCTTGGCTCACTGGGAGCCATAGCAAGCCATGTTATGGAGCTAAGGTTATACTGCTAATACCATCCAGCTGTCAAAACAGCAGGCTCAACCCGCCAACAAGGTTCCGAGTAAGCGGATTCATGACCCGCAATCCAACTGCCCAGTGACTCGTAGCCAAACTAGGAAGTTGACTTGAATTTCCAAATCCAACTACATGAACAAAAGCTGATCTCTTATGGTGGATACCTTGTTCTGGTGCTTGGCTCATTAACAGGACCAGGCCACCCCCTTCATTATCCAACTGATTGATCAACACAATCACGTTCCTGTTATCCATGATTCAGAATGACTATATAATACTTATCTCACAATAAAGAACATCATCTAGTTTCTAAATATTTCCCCCTCTGTAACTCTGCTAAAACAGCACAGTTACGACACAGCCAAAGGATTTTTTTAAAAGGCAGACAATAGCAAGTCTGGTGAGCTTATTTTTCATCGATGATGCAAAGGATAAATGAAGTATTGCACTAATCAGCAAAGTAAAGTACCTTTGAAAATGTTGCAATTGAGTTGGCCAACTCAGTTGCCAACATATCTCACGACATGCAGAGGACACTCATAGAGTTGCCCCATGAGGATCTAATGTTATGACCTCGCCTGACCTGCAAGTATATCAGGATCTCATACTTCCTTATATGGTGTGAGATCCATTTACACCAGGATCCTGAAGCCTATACTCAGAGTACTGCTGATCTGTACTTTACCTTAATGCCACATGTGCTACACCCTTGGTGGACTGATGGCTTTCCCACACAGTATAAGGATCACCATCCCTCCAAATATAGATCATCCTTTTATTCCAAATCCCTTTTCTGTCCCTTGTTGGACTACTGTCTTGTCCAACCTCTCAAGCACTGAGTTATAAATAGTTCAGTTGAGACAAAAGGCAACAGTGAGTCAAGCTCAAGGTCAGATTCAAAAAGAGAGATTCAGCATGAAAGTCAAAAATATAGCCTGCAACAAAAATATTGTGTGCCCAGATGGAAAGGAGCAAAAGATCAATCAAGTCTATTAAAGGGATATTTTGGCTGCAGCCAGGATAGAAGAGAAGACAAAGAAGCGATAGAGACTTTTAAACGTTAACATGTATTAAACCATTTGGTTAGCGGTAAAAGTAATTCTGGGAGCCATACCTGGGATAAGTCACTATGAGCTCAGCTAGTCGTAAATCGAAACAATAATAAATTTATAAAAGTAGATAGGTAAACAATGATGAAACTCAATCAAATGTAGTTGCATTTTGGAACCACTGCTTGGTCTGTAACTTCTTAGCTATGATATAAATTGCCAAATTATACAGTTAAAGCTGAAAATAATGGTAGATCACTGTATATATACTGCTTGATCATCGTACCAGAAAATATACATTTAATAATGGTCAGTTACAAAATATAGAAGCAGCTTTAGTTTTTACAACTACTATTGTGGCACAAAATTAGATAATCAGCCTCTTACTGACAAGCCTGGCCTAGAGATATCTTCGCTTCATACCAAGTTTACGATTGCCTATCAAATTATGAACATAAGCGGTTGCATAAATATGAAAGGTATGCTGGAATTAAAGTTGCAAAATGTAAAATTCTAATTTCTGGCTCAAACTTTACCTGACCCCCCACATCGGCTGAGGCCAATCTTGGGCCAAGAGAAAGCCGAAAATTGACTTCCAAAGCTACTTTAAACCCACTGCAATTTAGGAGCAAGCGATTACCTAAGGCAGGAAGGGATAACAACAAGCTTTAATGATGGTAAGAAAAGTTAGTAAAAAGGTTACATTATAGAGTATTTAATAACTATTTTTGAAAGGCATCCTCAGTGGTTGGGAGAAGCGAGTCGCGGGTATACTTGGACCCACCATCGAGGACCTGTACCAAAGAATAAAACCAGTAGTTGGGAGGCTGAGAGAGTGCGAAGTAATAAAGCTTCCAAAGGATACACATCGTGCTGGCGCTAAGTACACAGTCAAGAGTGTAGTGGTAACGGGCAGCAATAAGGGATAGAACAGAGAGAGCAGAGAAAATAGAAACAACTGTAGCACAGAGGATGTTAGCAGTCTGGGGGAAAAAAGGAACCGGGTTATAGACCCAAATCAGAGCAGTAGAAATGAAAGGGATTGTATGCCCTGAAAAAACTACATCACCACAAGATTCTTTAGCCTGTATGGTGATTTTTCCAGGCATAGAGTAAGAAATTAGAGTCGGGATTGGGAATACAATCAGGGTTAGGGTTTGGAAGCATCGTCATCAGTGTGAATGGAATACGAATGAAATAACCAACACCCATAATCCAAGTAATGCGTCTAAGGAGTAGACAGGAATGTTTGCGTCCAAGTGCTATTCTGATGAGCGATAGAGGAAAGGCATAGGGCATTAGCTGGTCAGGTAGCTTTTTGGGAAGACCAAGCGTTACAAACCATTTGTGTAATAGGTTAAGGAGAGGGTCATACGAAACTACTCGCTTGGAATCAAAGGCGAAGGGATTTTCATGGTCCAAGAAGGCATTCACAATAGAGACGATGAACCCAGACAAGAGGAAAAAGGCTACAGCAGCTATGGTAAGTGGTATCTCCTCAGCCACAGTCCATGGTCTATAGCGCTTGAGAAAACCTAAAGTCCTTGCAGACGAAGTCATGGGGTAATATCTTGGGGCTTCAAGCTTAAATACGTTGCCACATTTGGGCTTGTGCCTATCTCAAGCACAAATCAGGAATTAGTTATATGGATTATCTGCCGTGGGGAATTTAGAGACCCGAGTATTCTCAAGTTAAACCAGAACTCCACTTCGGTTTGATTCAAAACCTGATGTTTGGTTTAAATCTTATAACAGTGTGAATTCAAATACAGAGTTTATTAGTGAGCCGATCCAAATTGATGCTCATCCAAATAGTTAACAATTGGATCTGAATGATTTATTTTAAAGGCGTGCTCTTCAAGAACCAGGTTTAACAGTATTCAAGCACGCTTTTAGCCTGAAACTAGTGATACGTGCTTTGATATTTAGGCTGGGTAATATGTTTACAATCGATAGAAATAAAATCTTTAAATGAAGTTTATATTAAAAAATTACGTCATTCAAGGAACTTACTTGTGCCATCTGGGTGAACTTTGAAGTCTCGGGAAATTAATTCACCGCCAAGGAGTACTTCGCAATAATAATTTGAGAAGAGATGGGGATCCTGTTTTCGAGCTTTATTCTGAGAAATATTCTGTTTAGTTATAAATATAAAAGACTGGCCTTAAATAGCTGTCTTTCATTGATAGGATCGTTTGAGAATTATGACGTAAAAATGATTCACTTTACATTTCGGTTTAAAATAAACTGTATAGTTGATATAAGAAGGATTGGCTGGGAATGGAGCTTTTCATTTGAAATCATCAAAGTGGCTTCCTTTCTGTCCCACGGACAAATTTAGCCGGAGTGAGGCTCGTAAGTGAGGCTCGAATCGGCCAAATCTGCTCCATGAAGGATGACAAGCCCCTTGAATCCATGTGAGTTTAAAAGCAAGCTTGAAACCACATTCTTCACGAACAGGTGTTGGAACAGAAGATCAGAGCCAGTTTTGCTTGGACTCCTGATTCAACCACCTAATTGTCGATATTAAAAACTGTTTTTAAATAGATCGATTTAAAACAAGATCACAAGCTGATTATGACAGCTACAGATAGAATCAAGATCCAGAAAACAGGCACAAGGCTCTCCACCAGAATGTTTGGCCTTGATTGTTAGAAATGCTTGCTAAATCGGTGGATAAAGAAGTTACAAGATGTACCTCATAATTCCAAAGGCAACCAATCATATTTCAAAAGAAATGTGCCACCGCCTCGCTGGAGCAGATAGCACCAGGTTTGAAGTCCTGATTTCACCACATCGCTTCGAAAATTCGCCTCTACCTAAGAACTGAAAACGCGGTGAAATTAATCATTCCTTCTATTGGGATATTTTTAAAATGAGAATGACTTGAGTTTACACTTTAATAAAATTGCCAGCCCAAGTTTTGTTAACTGGACTTGGCCAATAAGCCTGATGACTTTCACCTCATTAATATAAATAAGAGTGATTATATCTGTAATATCACTTCGAGTGGTTTAAACCATAAGGGATTTAACTGAATTGATTTTTCTGTAAATTTATTTTAAAAGTTGATGATCAAGCCAAAAGCTTGATTTGGCTCACCTTCCATACAATCCCTTACGTGCATATTTGAAAGTACAAAGTTGAATTCACTGGAGTGTGGTTTAAATTATGTAAAATGAGAAGATAAGCCACTCGAACTTCTATAAACTTGTATTTAATTATTTGATTTTTAAATCGTGGCTCAACTATTGTAAAGTAGCTTATCCATGAAGATTACCCGACTCCAGAATGGATGGATTAAAATTAGAAGAGAAGCAACATGTTGTTTAAATTACCATTATATGATTGGATGGTTAAACTCTGCTGAGGATTAAATTGACCGACGAAAAGAGAGCTTGGTCAAATTAAAGAGATACAGTTCAAACGATACGTTTAAACATTATTTAAGCAAAGGTTGGTTGGCTTTTGCGCTTCAAACTGATTTATTTTTAGGTGGAACAATAGAATATTTCACTTGGATACATCACCTGATCCAAGTGGCTGCATATTGTTCAGAGTAAAGCTTGCTTGCTATCGCATCATCCTAAAAAATGATATCAGTGGAGTTAAGTGGCAATAATAATATTAAGACTCGTTAAAATGATTTTCATTAAATTTAGTGTATCTAGATAAGTTTTCACATAATCCCGATAAGAATAGTACCAAACATGATAGCTCTAGCTTCTCCAGATGCTGAGATATAGAGTGAAGTGTTGGAATCGGGCTCATGTCATAATCAAAGGCATAGACTCAATTTGATTCATCTAAATCCACTCTTAGTAACATTAAAAAACTAAAAGCAACATATCTCTGAGAGATACTGAGCCAATCTTAATGCTCAATAGCAGATTTTAAAGCTACATATCAGCTCTATATTTTAATAAAATTTAGAAAATAAAATAAAAATTTTAACTGTTATTTTAGATTTATTAAACTCAATAGTAATACTCCATGTCAGGAATTCTGAGTGCTATATGTCAACTGGCCCATTATCCTCCCTAAATATTAGATTGCCAACACCTAGATGACATCCCGCCAATCAACCTTGTTAAAGATCAAGGGTATTATTCTAGTGATGAATTCAGATTAGTTAGAAGAATATGTCATAACTGTACTGTATTAGCAAAGTTACAAGGGGAAACCTATCAGAAACTAGATAATTATCTTTATTGAGATGTATCACTTATATAGTTTGGGAAATCATTTTAAGAGGGACAAGATTGGGACAATCAATCAGTTGGATTGGACAGGGGGTGGTGTGATCCTTGTAATGAGTCAAGCACCAAATTGAGCTGTCCACCAAATAAAGATTGACACTGGTTTTGTTGCTTTGTTTGGTAATTTGAATTGACTTCTGCATTTGGCTTCATGTAGTGGGAAAGTCAGTTTTAGAGATACAGGGTCTTTTGTGTCAGAAATGACAATTTGGATGCTCCTAAATTTCAAAACACGGAACCAGAGTCAAACCCTGGACAAAACCCTTCGCAGACCGCCAGACATGGGCTGGGAACCCAATAACCCACTACTGATCAATAAAGTTGTTACCAGCTTGCCAGGACCCAAACCCTTAGCTGTCCTGCAGGATTCTGCAATTGAACCGCCAGTGCAAGATGCTGAGAATTTCCCTGAGGTGCCAACGCCTGACTGGTGGTTTGCTAAGTGAAATACACAAGTTTCTTCATGAGAGTTATTTTAACTTCCCCCAAAGTTCCGGGAGAGGCACTGAACCTGAAGAGGCATCCAATACCCAAATTGACAAACAGAAGGATTTGAAGTCTTCTCATCCCAAAGCAGCTAGTGGCAAACTGCCATCTGAGACCCCCGATGCCAACCTGCCCGAGCCCAGAAACTCTGACCAGGAAGTGAAGCCTGACAGTGTGGTATAAATACCTGCCAGGCTGAGATCAACCCACATCATTATTTTTAAATAAAGGTTATAAGATATTAGTTTTCCCAATTATTGCTGTATTTTATTCTTGTCATCTGCCAGTTAACTCAAAGATCATCTGACCTCCCTGCCAGGACGTCAGCTACGTACCGCCTGCCAGGTGCTTTCTTTGGTCCTGTTCACTTCACAGAGTACCCCTTAAAGCCTGAGTACAAGGACTACACCACAGACAATATACTAGCCTGAGATCACTTGGCCAGAACTACAGAGTTAACCAGATACAGCCGAGAAGGCCTAGTACGTTACCAAACCCCACCTATTCAGAGATAAATACAACTTCCTTCCTGCCTACCAAATGGACATGGAGCCACCCTTTACCCCCAAATCAATGCCTTCCTGCCTCTGCCGTTGAGCTCCCACTGGACCATACCAACAAGCTTTTTGGAATTGTATATATTACTCTCACAGGAGTAATAGATACTATTGTCCCCGCCGCCGGTCTGTGGTTGTGAGTGGGCAAGTCAATGTCCTACATTATTAAGTTAGCACCAACCCTTTGGTGGGCCCTGCCCACCCAGTCTGCAACCTGCCAGTTCCCAAATGCTAGCAAGCCAGCTGATCAGGGTTGGTTCCCTGAAATTTTGTGTGAACTTTGCTGGGGGGGGTCAAGCCCGTTGTTTTGACACAGTGTATCTTACAATACATAGGAGGAGCTCAATAAGTTGTCCCATGCTTTATTTAGCAACATTCTACCTCCTGGCTCAAATATCAAAATAAAAAACAATAATTCCTAATAAATAGCCAAGCAGATTCTAGCCAAAAAACCACAACAACATTTTTGAAACTCCAACCATATCTGGTTCATGTCATCAATGTCACTCTCAGGTGGCTGTCTTTTATCATATTTTAACTTTTATTTACCAATAAAGCTATTACAGTAGTTTTAAAAGCTATGGCAACAACCAAAAAATACCTCAGATTTAAACAAAATTATTTCAGATTTAAAAAAATCCAACTCTCAGGTTAAAATATACACTCTGTTAACAGTGTTTATTGGCGTTAATGGGCAAAATGAGTCAACACAGCAAAGAATTACTCACGCTCAAAGCAAAACTATTCAAAATACAATACAAAATACATTGATTCACAAAAAAAATGGCGTGAATTTACTTTTGGTATATATATGTTTACTATGTGAATTGGTGACAAAATACACCCAAGCAAGGTGATTTAAAATGCAACCCAAAAACAAAACACAATAGCAACTCACTATGTAAAATCACTCAAATGTTGTGTGCAATGAATTATACTCAAGAATGATATCAAGGTATCTAAAATAGGGTACACAATCTGAGACATAAATTTTAAAAATATTGTGTTGGTTTTTAATTTGACGTAAAATCTGGGGAAATGTGTGGAAACCTTTTAGGTATTCTAAAATGGGTGTGGTGAAACCAAAAACAACTAATTAAGAAATAAAAAATCTATAATTGGGATATTGGGTGGGAAAAACTCTAATTAAATATCCATATTCAGATAAAAGCAAAAATTAAAATTATGGAGTAACTTAATTGAAATTTGTTTAATTTTTTATTAAATTTTAAAATGGAAGAAACACAGCAACCAAGTACCAATGCACCCGTTGTGCGCTGCAGTTGCAGTTACCCACGTGGGTCAAAGAATAGAGTTAGTGCAACCCAAGTGCCTACTCAAGGAGGAGACAGGAGAGGAGAGGAGAGTTTCATAGTGACGCTGCACTGACACAGCTGGTTCAAGGGGCACAAGCTGCTAGGGTGCAGAGCATAAACCCTTGGGTCCCAAAGCTGACCTGGAAGCCCACCAAAGTCACCACTACAAAGAAAGTTAGAAACAAGGAGGTAGAACTTACTTCATATGTGTTTGACATTGTGTATCAGCAAGAGTCGGTCCCGTCAGCCATGCTGGAGAAGGTGAAGCCTGTACTTGATACTAGCTACAAGCCCTATGTCAGTGATGGCAATCAGGAGGATGACAAGGAGCCTGATTTCTATCAAACCAATGAGGGACAGCTGGTGTTAAAAAAGGTTGCAGCCTTCTATACCAAGGTACCTATGCCCTGTGTTGTGCCCAACGCCAACGAGCCAATCCCCACCGCTAAAAAGCCCACCCAGAAGCGCATCCCCAACATCAAATGTATCATCCTGCTTAAGCTAATGCAGGAATTGGGTGATTACAAGGCGGCTGTGGCCCTTGTTGGAGTGGATCCCAAGTATGCCAGCAAGACCTTCCAAAAATTCATCAATACTGGTTGTGTCCTTGCCGCAGAGAAATCCTTGCATGTTTCTACCATGCTCACCAAGGAGCACAAATGGGCAATCTGCCAGTGGATCACCTGAGACTGCCATCTTGAACTGGCAAATATACAGGCCATGGTTAAATCTACTTTTGGGATTGAGGCCTCAATTTCCTTTTACTACCACCTGGCAAAGGGAATGTGATTTTCTTGGAAAAAGCTCAGGGTATCCCCCTACAACAGAAACAGCCCAGCCAACATTGACGTCCAGAAAAACTACACAGAGGTGTACACTGCCCTAAAAGCCAAGGGGACGGACAAACATTATTATATTGACAAATTGGCATTTGCCTCATCAATGCGCAATGGGCATGGCTATGTCCCTAAAGGCTCCAATGACAGGATGGCTTGGCGTGCTGCAGTCCGCGCCACAGCCTACTTGATGGTGGCTCTCCTTGGTCCAAAGGGGGTCAATCTCTACCAAATAATATTGGGTTCACATAACAGCAGGACCTTTCTATCATTTCTCTGATTGGTCCAGGAGCACCTAAGGCGCACAAGCCTGGGCTTCACCAATGTCATTGTGTTGAACAACATTGGTCTCCACAAAGTGGCTGAAATTCTTGAAGAATTTTCATCAATTGACACCAGCATTGCTGTGGGCCCCCAGCAATTGGCCACAGCAAATTTACGCCTTCTCTTCCTCCAGCCTATTTGCCCTTCCTAAATCCCATTGAGGAAGTCTTTGGATGGCTCAAGTGAGTCGTCAAGCAAGGAACCCCAACTGGGACCAAGGTCCTCTTTAATTTGCTGCAGGCTGGGATCCACACCCTCCCAGCTGAGACTGTGGCCAAATTTTATCGCCACACTGATTTGTTCATTCCCGCGTGCCTAGCCAAACAGCCAATCAATTAAAGGCTTATTGTGTCAATTTTTTTATATTCTCTTATTTACTATTCAAGATTTATTAATTATCATTTTATATTTAGATGTTTCCACACCCACAATCACATTCAGAAGATCCATCAATAGATGTAAGTAATTTATTTATTTTATTATATATTATTTTATTATGCCATCTGAGGTAATCCCAAACTCTCAATACTGGATTATGCAAAAATATTTAAATCACTGTGATGATCCACATGTTTGGTGGTTTGCAGGCGGGGCTTATGTTGGCCAAGTGAAAGTTTAGTGACTGTTGTTGAAGAAAGCTGGCTGGAGGACCAGAAGATGATGGTGAAAAACTAGTGGTCCAGAGAAATGAGCCAAGATTTTGCCAAATTGATTTGCCAAAGTGAGAAGATGTGGAATATTTTGCCTTGGTTTAGTATGAAAATCAATAATGAATGTGGATAGAAGTTTGGGTAAGATAATTATTTATTAAGTTCCTAGGATAGACAAAGGTATGTTGCTATGAGAGCAGGATACAAGGTTGTTTTGGTGGGATGTTTTCCTTGGATTTTACTATATTTGTAAATATATGGGGAAAACGTTGAAGAGGTCCAGAAAGAACAATTTAAATAGTATTCTACTATTTAAATGGGTTTGGGTTGAATGCAGGAAGAAATGGTGCCGGAATAATGGACTGGTTAACGCTTTGGTGCGCGAAGAGTTGTCAATTTGAACGGTTTGAGCTGTGGAAATAATTTTCATAGTTGGATCCCAGTGAAACTTCAGAAATGGTCTATTTCTGCGCTCTGCATTCATTGGTTGAGTTCTGGCAGGTTTTCTGATGAAAATGATTGGTTGGAAGCCAAAAGCTTAAAGTATAAGCAAGGAAATAGTGAATTAATACTTTAAGCTTTTGAGAAAGTAAGTATGTAAGCTTAAGTTATTATAGGGAAAAGTGAGCGGCAATGGTTTAAGCTTATGAAGAAAGCCATTTTGAAGGCGGAACCGTTGGGAAAAAAACACTATAAGAAGGTGGCTGGCTGGAAAGTTACAGGGTCTTTTGACGGTCTTTTTGGAGGTTGTTCCAGGTCTTTGAGAGGACACTTCTGGGTCTCTTGAGTTTCTGCCAAGAGGTTTTGGAAGCCTTTTGATCACCAGCAGGAGCTTGGTTAGAGCTGAAGCCCAAGATAACGGAGCAGGAGCCCAAGAATAAGGAGCTGGTTCCTAAGCGCGGCGCGGAAGTTTGATTCCAAGGAGCCGGAGTCCACATTTGAGGAGCAGGAGTTCAAGTCTAAGAGGCAGACGTCCAAGACTTAGGTGCAGGATTCCAAGACCAATTACAAGGAGTCCAAGATGTTTTTGGAGGACTCCAAGTATTGGCAAATCCATTTTTTTTCTCTGACTCCCCCAGGCCGTATACCAGAAGGTTTCTAAGGGGATCTTCCTTCTGAGAGTGAATAAAAGCCCATTTTGACCCCTATACATATTTCTGAGATACATTTCCCCCTTACTAGAGAATGACAATCCCTTCCAGCCAGTCCCTGGCTACAATCCAGGACACACTTGGGGACTGGCAGACAGGAGTCCCTCAATCAATTTTGTCAAATAAATATAAAAATAGTTTAAAAATTAAACGTAAAATGTACAAGTTAGAATTTATTTTATTAATGTATAATTTTATGCTTTTATAAAAACTGTTTCTGCGATATATTTTGCAAAACTGGTTTGCTGAAATAAAAATTATAAAAATTTATTATAATAAAAATAATATAAATTGTAATAAAATTTATTGGAATCATATTTTTATTGTGTGCGCCTGTAGTGGGTTCTTTGGTATGTACCCATCCCGCAATGGAGGTGGTGCACAACCTCCACCGCCATACCGTGGACGGTGGATACGCCCTTATTAAAAAACTCCCTCCTGCTGGTGAAGGGGAGTAGGGTAAGGTGCAAACTGAGGAGCAGCTTTTTGGGTGGTGCTGCAAACCCGTAAATCCCTGCCAGGACCAGGGCGTCTTGGATTACATGGTCCACCGAGTCATATCCAGGGGGGACCTTCTTCCCGTCAAGTGCAAGCCGGGTCTTGTCAATTCCCAGAAGGACCCCATCTAGATCCTCTATGCTGGCACTCATCCCAAAGAAGAAAAGATAGCTGAGGTAAACCACCAAGTGAAGCCTTTGCTCAGCAAAGGCTTCCGTGAACTCACACAATTTATTATAGATCACACTGATCTTCTTATTGTGCCTGGTCTTTGCAAAGCTAAGATCCATTGTCAAGGGGAGCCCTGTCTCATCTGCACTCCAGGCTAGCCCAAAGTCTGCAAGGAGGATATTAGTTTTCTTGACGGCTGTTGCATCTGCAACAGCCAATTTGCCCACCACGCGCCCAAAGTTGTCCAGCAGGTAAGACAGGGTGTGCTCCAACCGGAAGCAGAAGCAAGCAGCCGTATGAGCCCGGCCCATCTCCAGTATATTCTTGAATGGGAGCATTGCCAGGACGTCCCAAACAAGCTCAATGAAGTTTACACAGTAAAATCCACTGAGGTTAACCAGGTCCAGGCAGACCAGTTGGGCATCCTTGTAGGCAGTAAATGCCCACTTGGATGCCCCCTCTCCATGTGTCAGCCCAGCCAATGCCTCCCTGGACATAGGAAAGGACCTGTGGATACGGTCCTCTAGCTCCCACACAGCAGAGGAGGACAGATACAATTGCTTGGCCACATGAGTGGCATAAATTGCATAAAAGGTGGCCAGGACAAAGGGGACCAGGACTTGGCGGAGTTTGCCGTCTACGTTTTCTAAGAAAAATGTAAGTTTTTTTGAAAATTTATTAATTTTGTTTTTTAGGCTAACTTCTTGTGTTTCTTCCTTGCCCGCAGCCTCAGCTGGCTTGGCCATTCTTGGTGCAATCAATTGCAGTGGCAATTTGGTATCCTCTGCCCTGGCACGCTTGGCGGGTTTGAGATGTTCATACATCTCCAGGTCATCAACCCAGACAGACGGCACAGAAAGATTGTATGCCTTAAATTGCAGGCCCTCCACCACTGTCTTCTGGATGTTGAGAAGACGCTTGATGGTCTTCTCTGGGATGTCTGGCATTTTTGACATTAGTGCCTTTGCAGACACCTTGTCAAATTTGTCCCCAGTGAGGACAGCAGACTTAACTTTGGCTTTGAACTTGCAGTTGATGTCCTTGATTTTGGCAATTGCCAAGTCAAGATTCTTCAGAAGCTTCTCAAAATTCTCTCATTGATTTTTTATTTACCTTTCCATATGTTTTTATAGCTTTTACCCCAATAAATTCTGTATTATTTTGATACTGTTGCCTCTTTATTTATTCCTTTTTGTTTTCCCATCTACTACATTATCCCATCTTTTTACCCATTTTGTATATGTTTTACGCCCATCTCAATATGTGCTGTTTATGTAAAGTTACGCCTCCCCCTTAGGCCTCCACTTCAATTCCTGTCAAATGCTTGCAAATTTCTACCAAATTATGTTTGAATATTTATCTGAAAGATTACTGAAAAAGCCCAAGAAAGGCCATCAATTTAATATTTTAGAATTATTCTGAAGATGCCCCCGCCTAACACACCCAAGAGACACCTCTGGTTAAATATCATGTGCAAGAGCGGCCAGGAGCAGTGGTAATTGCATCCAAAGCATATTCCTGATGTTAGTTGGTTCAATTTTCCTTTCAACTACATCCATTCAAAATTTGTCAAGATCTTCCTGCCTCAAGAAATGCATTTGTATCCGCTCATATAATTGGCCAATTGGTTTGTGACATTCAATATACCACCCTAATCCTATCACATTCCTTAAATGAACGCAAGTGTTGTAAAAGACCTTGTTTCATCATTCTCTACTCTAATAAAGTTCAAAATTTGTTAGTTTAATTTGTCCTTCTGGTTTTGCCTGCTGCTTTTGGTGTTCAGTTGATTCCTTCTCCCCTTTGGCCTCCCAGGAATTGTTGGCAACAACCTTTTGGTTGTTGTTGAAACCGCGATTTTTATTATGGTTGAGAGCTTGGTTTTATTTCCTCTTAACCTGCTCCCCAATTCTCACAGTTTGCTTTGTGTTGTCATTGTTTCCTTGATTACCATATTATTTTTGGCGCTTGACATAGCCCCTTGTGAAAATATTAACAACAATTTGGTGATCAGCTAAATTTGAATTAGAAAATTATAGTGTTAACTGTTTTTAGATAAAGTTGTTACTGATCCAAATTCAAAACCTTAATGATAGACTTTAAGCCAATCAGGAGCCAAGCAATAAAGTGATTGTTGTGACATAAAGGGTCATTCAATAATTCTTTGGTGCATGTGTGCTAATTAATATGATTGGCTGGATGTTTTACCATTGTACGTCATTGCCGCTGTGGCAAGTTGTTGATGGACTAGTGCTAACCCAGTAGCTGATTGGGCACTAGTCCATCAACAACTTGCCACAGCGGCAATGGTGTACAATGGCAAAACATCCAGCCAATCATATTAATTAGCACATATGCACCAAAGAATTATTGAATGTCCCTTTATGTCACAACAATTACTTTATCACTTGGCTCCTGATTGGCTTAAAGTTTATCATTAAGGTTTTGAATTTGGATCAGTAACAACTTTATCTAAAAATAGTTAACACTATAATTTTCTAATTCAAATTTAGCTGATCACCAAATTGTTGTTAATATTTTCACAAGGGGCTATGTTTAAGTGCTAAAAATAACTGTGTTCTGGATCTAGATACACAACATAGTAAATATATGATTTTATAGAAATAAGCTGAACATAAAGAATAAAACCAACTATAAACAAAGAGAACCTGAACAATTAAAATTCAAAAAAATAATATAAATAGAAAATGTTTGGTGACAGGGGTTTATTGGGGTGGGGGAGAGTGATGCCTAGGAGGCAGAATAACGCGGGAAGGAAGACGTAGAGGCAGTGCTGGCCTGGGGGGTCTGGGATTGGGTGGGTTGGGCTTGCGGGTTAGGGGTGTTGGTGGCGGGGGTGGAGGCAGGAGGATTTTGTGTGATGGCTGCCATATAACGCTCGTTGTATTCCTTGTCAGTCATTGGCTGGATAGGCTGGTAAGTGGCAGTGGCCTGAGGTGGAAGGCACTTATCCTTACGTGATTGGTTGCCCATGTTTGCATGGAAAACCATTTGCGCAAACAAGTCAGCCACTATCTGGCAGCCAAAGAGAAATTTGTGGTCAAGGACCCCAAGATAGAGGTCGTTGAAAGCCTGAGGGCGGTGCTCCTGTAATGTGGATCCCATGTTAAAGAAGACAACATCAGCCAGATGGACGTCTGCATGGCCAGCGGGGTAGACTGAGGCCTGGTGCCTGCGTCCCTGGATGGCCTCAAGGGCGGTGGAGCTACCTGTCACAGTAGGTTCTATAATGCCGGGTATTGTCTGTCCAAGTAAGAAGGCACAGAAGGCCGGAAAACCTGTATCAAAATTGACCAAGTTAATGGATTTAAACCAAACAGTTGATCAAAAATAGGTCACAGTTGCTCCAGTCTGTCAGCTGAAACCAGTTCATCCTTGAAAATTGATGTTGATAAATTGACGTAATTTGAGGGTCACCCAATATAAGCTCATTAATCAGCATGGTTGTCAGAAACTGGTCACGCAAGGGTTCTTTGCAACCTGGACTAGATACTTACTTGAAGATGTCAAAGGAATAGGAGATCAAGACTCAGGTGGTATTTCTTAGTCAATTTTTCTGATATATATTGAATAATTTTCCCTGTTTCAACTCTAAGAGTTGAGTCCTTCTAAATTTACTCAATAAAAATCAATTATCCCAAGTTCTAATTTTAAATTTTAAAAATGCATCCTGTGCTTGGGTTGTTGCGGTATATCCCGTACAATCTGATTCTGAACAGAATAATTTCAGGAAGATGGGGCCCAGCATCTGGAACTTTGTTGTCAGTGCCACAAAAGGTTAATTTCATGCCAGCCAATTTTGTAGCTCCTCCCCCCATTCTGGAAAATGAAAATTGTGTCACTTCTCAATGCCCAGAATTCTACACTGAAGATGCATTGATGCTTTCTCAGGTCATTTATCTTGGTTTACTCTGGTTAGGATTGATTGTTCTACTTAATCCTGGAGTTACAATTGGAAATTTCACAAAAAGATATTTAAAGCCGCGTTGTTGGTTAATCATTAATTCTATGTGGATTTGGGTGGTAATTCCCCATCATTTAGAAACAGCTTCATATTATCCAGTGATTTCTGTCACATTACTCAACTCTTCTACGTCTGAGTTTTTGGAAGCAGTTTGTCATGAATTTGTGTTTCTTTTCTCCTGCTCTGTCAAGATATCTGCGCTTACCATGTTTATTTGCATCAGTTCATTTCTGAGTTTTCAGTTTGGACTTTTCTTTAATTTTTGGTTTCCATCTCTGGTTGCAGTTGTAGAGACTGGATTCTCTGTTTCCTATTTCTGTTGCGTCATGTCATTTTGGCGTCCGGATTATTTTCCTGCCCCACCCACTGATGAAATTTTGCGTGAAGTTTTGTCAGCATTATCATTTTATTCTGGCTCTAGCCTTAGTCACAAATCCCAAGTTTACCATGTGATGACAAAGGTTTCCAAAGATGCTTGAGAATGGTTGTTGTCCGCGGTGGAGCACAATCCACGTGTTTTAACTGAGAGTACATCTCTATGCCCTTTGTTAAAAAATTTGTGTGTATCTATTGAGGAGCTCAAAGTATATTGTAAGCTGAACACCTTCCGTCAGGGTACAACTCCGCTTTTGGTATTCCTTCCTCAGTTTCTTACCTACTGCCATACAATCAATGTTCCTGAGATGAACAAACTCTCAGCGTTGTGGTTAGCAGTTGACCAGACTGCCCAGGATTTGGCGGTTTGGGATTCCCCGTTAACCACAACTGAGGCCCTGGTAAGCCAAATTCTTTCTCTGGTCTCAAATCTGTCTACTTCCAAACAAGGTATGTTGGTAATTGAGGATAAAACTGTTGCGCGCTCTTGGTTTTCTGGTCCTTGCTCCTTGGTAGTTCCTTCCAACCAAAGCCAAGATTGTTCTCTCTCTAGCTTGTCTCAGCTACAATTGGCAGTGGTGAACAAACCTGGTGATTTAAAGGAGGCCCCCATAGTGTCTGTTCTTGATAGTTCCTTGGTGATGCTTCAGCACATTGTACCTGCAAAATATTCCGTTATTACGTCCAAAGAGTTGTCCCTTGTTCTCATTGATTGTGATAACCCCGTTCTTCCAGCTGCTGTCCAATAAATGATTGAGCGTTACTTCCAGGAGCATCCTGCTTCCTTAGCTGCCGCCGTACTGCCAATGAAAAACAAGACCCTGCCAAGATTGCTACCTTTGCTACAAATAAATCCACTTCTGGTTACTTCTTGCTTCATGGTAGCATTGATAATGGTCAGACTATCTATCAGCCAGCCATCTTGTTAGATACTGGTGCTTCTAAAAATTTTATGAGTGTGGAGACTGCTGACTTGCTACAACTCAAGTACCATCTGGGAATGCTTGTTAGGGGTGGAAATTGTCAAATGTTTCCCTCTTTCCAGCTGAAGAAGCCAGTTACTTTGTAGTAGCAGGCCAGTCTTTTACCGCAAGGTTTTCTGTTTGCCCTACCCTTATGTATCCTATCATTTTGGGAGTGAGTTGGTGGAGAGATCATAATGTATCGACCTTACTGGAGAAAAATAAGCTACATGTGGAACACTCCTTGGGTATAACTATTCATATTTTGCTGTTGGATATGTCTGAATCTGAGCAATCATCACAGACCATACAATTGTTTCCTGTCCCCGTCCCCGTAAGTTCAGATTTACCGGCATGTTTGCAACCCTGGTCCGCGGCATTTGATGCCACCAGATGCAAGGTCCTTCCCAAGCATACTCAGTTTGACTTTGACTTTAAGGTCACTGTTGATCTGATCAGAATTGTGTCTCCTATTTACCCTTTAACCTTGAAGGAAGATGCATGTTTGGAAGAGTGGACTTGTGACATGTTGGCAAAAGGCTACATTTTTAAGAAAGCTTCATCAATCTGCTCTCTACTATAGAATTTGTTCAGAAGTCTTTTGGGTCCCTTTGTCCTTGTGTCAACTATGGGAATTTGAATAACATTACAATTCCGGATCCTTATCCTTTACCTCTCAAAGCACAGATCTCTAGATGTGTTGAGAAGGCCAAGGTATTCTTGAAACTTGATCTGTTAAATGCTTTCAATCAAATCAGGATTGCAGAAGAAATGGAATGGTTAACAGCATTCAGAACTAAGAAGGGTATCTTCCAGTTCCGCGTAATGCCTTTTGGATTGAAGAATGCCCCGGCTTGCTTTCAGCGGTTGATTGATTCAGTCCTGGGAGATCTCCTAGGTGTTTGTGCCATTGCATATATGGATGACATATTGGTGTTTTCTCCAGATGAGGAGTCCCATAAGGCCCACTTGTTGGCAGTTGTAGAGCGCATTCTCCAAGCAAACTTGATCATCAAAAGGAGTAAGTGTGAATTCTTTAAACATAAGGTTACTTTTATGGGTAATATTATCTTTGAGGATGGCCACATCATTTCCCCTGAAAAGGAAGCTGCTGTTTGAGAGTATGCTACGCCTGTGACAAAATCCCAACTTTGTAGTTTTCTGGGTACATGTACGTTCTTGAAGAAATTCACTCCCCACTTGTCTGAGGTGGCCGCCCCTTTATATTCAGCTAGTGGAAAGACAACTTTAGTCTGGATGCCTGAGTGTGCAAGTGCCTTATCAGCAGTCAAGGATATTTTGTTGTCCTCCCCAGTGTTAAGACATGTGGATCCTGAGCTTCCTTTTGTCGTTTCCACTGATGCATCTAAATATGCTGTGTCTGGTGTGCTGTTGCAGACAGCTAGTGACGGGATTGAGAGACCTGTAGGGTATTTCTCCCGGAAGATGGAGGCTCAAGAACACAACTACATGATTTAAGACAAGGAATTGTTGGCTGTAGTGGAATCATTAAAGCATTGTCACCACCATCTCATGTCAGCATGTCATTCATTTGTAGTAAGTATTGACCACAAAGCTCTTCTATATTATCGACAACCCAGGGTTTTGTTGGGTCGCCAATCCAGATGGCATGGTGATCTGACAAGATACAAGTTCCGCTACAAGTTCCGCTACAAGTTTATTAAGGGATCTGACAATCACTTGGCTGATGCTCTAAGCAGGAATCCCTCCCATCTCCCAGATGCTAGTATGGACGCCAAGTTTAACACACATACTATGATTCCAGACAAGGCTGTGGTGCCTTTTGTATTGCCTCCACCTGCTACGTTGGCCACCATGTCCTTAGCTGAGGGCACAGACCTGGACTTGTATTCCAAGGTTAAGTTTCTACAACCTTTGTCCAAAAGTTATGGTAGGCTATTGGAGCTAGCATGTGTAAACCCAGTAGGTCAGCCTAAGGGTTATCATAAGATTGGTCCAGTCCTATATCATCAAGGTCGCTTGTGGGTCCCTGAAGGCACTATTTGGGATGAAATCATGGAGGCTAATTATACCTGTCCAACAGCTGGTCATCCAGGGAAAAACAAAACAGCGGAACTTATCTGCCGCCAGTTTTCCTGGAAAGGTTTGACTGTGCAGGTAGCCGCTTTTGTTTAAGATTGCCTGGTATGTGTTTGATCCAAGGCCAGTTGTAATAAGACTAATGGTTTACTGGTCCCACTTCATCCTGCTGCGGGCCCTTGGACACCTGTGTCAGTGGATTTCATTGGCGAGCTTCCCAATTCCAATGGGTTTAACACAATCATGGTAGTAGTTGATTGTTTCACAAAGATGGCACACTTTGTATCTTGCTCAACTACAATTAATTCAGTGGAAATTTCTAGGTTATTTGTGAACAGAATCTTCTCTCTACATGGCATCCCAATGGAGATTGTAAGTGACCGTGGTCCTCAATTTATGCTCAGTTCTGGGAAGCTTTTACTGGAATCATTGGTATCAAATTGTGCCGTTCTACTGCTTTCCACCCCCAATCCAATGGACAAACAAAGAGGGTAAACCAAAGTTTGGAGGTCTACCTACGCTGCTACACCAATGTGCGACAAGATGACTGGTGTGATAATCTACCCATGGCAGAGTTCACATATAATAACGCCCCACACACGTCAACTCAAGTATCACCATTTTATGCCAATGTGGGTTACAATTCTCCTTCCAACATGGGCCCTTGTTTGGTTAGCAATGTGGAAGCTGCAACTGATCAAGCCGCTGAATTGAAGAAGCTCCATCAGGAGCTCCAAGTTACTCTTGCTGCTGCTGTGACAACTTATAAGGAATATGCAGATTGCAAGCGCCAGGAAGGTCCAACTTACAGGCCAGGTGATATAGTCATGGTTGATGCTTGCAATATGAAACTTAAGGTTCCCTGTGATAAATTGGGTCCCAAGCAATTTGGTCCCTTCAAGGTAGAACGTCAGATTGATACCTCTGCCTATTAGCTGGATTTACCTCCTGCTTTCAAGATTTTCCACACCTTCCATGAATGTCTCCTTACTCCCTTCAAAGGAACAGAGACCCCCTGTTCCCAACCCATTCTTGTGGAAGGAGAACCTGAGTACAAGTTAAATTGTATTCTAGCTTCCCACAAGAATTGCCGCCGTTTGGAATATTTGGTATCTTGGAAAGGTTATCCTGATTCTGAAAACTCCTGGGTTCCCCACTACAATTGTTCAAATTCATCTGATCTGATCCACGAGTTCTACAAGAGCAATCCCACTGCTATTGGTCACCCTGAACTTACCCTTGCCGCAATAAAACTCCCACCTGCCCATAATAATTTCTCTTTATCCCATCTCCCAGATGGTGGTATTGTGCCCAGGGCTAAAGCAGAGGGTAATGTCACGGTAGGTTCCATAATGCCGGGTATTGTCTGTCCAAGTAAGAAGGCACAGAAGGCCAGAAAACCTGTATCAAAATTGACCAAGTTAACAGATTTAAACCAAACAGTCAATTGAAAATGGGTCATGGCTGCTCCAGCATGCCAGCTGAAACCAGCTCCCCCTTGTAAACTGATGTTGATAAATTGACATAATATGAGGGTCACCCAATATAAGCTCATTAATCAGCATGGTTATCAGAAACTGGTCACGCAAGGGTTCTTTGCAACCTGGACTAGATACTTACTTGAAGATGTCAAAGGAATAGGAGATCAAGACTCAGGTGGTATTTCTTAGTCAATTTTTCTGATATATATTGAATAATTTTCCCTGTTTCAATTCTAAGAGTTGAGTCCTTCTAAATTTACTCAATAAAAATCAATTATCCCAAGTTCTAATTTTAAATTTTAAAAATGCATCCTGTGCTTGGGTTGTTGCGGTATATCCCGTACAATCTGATTCCAAACATAATCATTTCAGGAAGATAGGGCCCAGCATCTGGAACTTTGTGTCAGCGCCAAAAAATATTAATTTCATGCCAGCCAATTTTGTAGCTCCTCCCCCCATTCTGGAAAATGAAAATCATGTCACTTCTCAATATCCAGAATTCTATACTGAAGATGCATTGATGCTTTCTCAGGTCATTTATCTTGGTTTACTTTGGTTAGGATTGATTGTTCTACTTAATCCTGGAGTTACAATTGGAAATTTCACAAAAAGATATTTAAAGCCGCGTTGTTGGTTAATCATTAATTCTATGTGGATTTGGGTGGTAATTCCCCATCATTTAGAAACAGCTTCATATTATCCAGTGATTTTCATCACACTACCCTCCATCTGGTGGCTCAAGAAAACACAGTACTTAGAATTTGAGCCATCCTAGGAGTTGAGTAATCCACTGAGGATATGGCTGTATGAGTAGCCATTGACGAAATCTGGGTTTGTCTAATAGTAGACAAAACCCTTGGCTGAAACAGCCAGAAATGCACCAATGAACATCCCCTTCTTGACCTTCTTCCTTTAATTCTTGGTGGCGGCTTTTCCTTGCTTGCCAAAATCATCAAAAGCTATTGATAGCTTGTATTAGGAGATGAACATGACATCATCAGTTAGACTAGTCAGGCATTGGACCAGGGTTGATTTGGTGGCAGTGTCATATGGGGAATCCTTGGCGCCATCCCATTGATTGCTGGCAAAATAGGTAAGAACCAGTATGGAAGCCACCTTCCCATACATCCAGAGCTGCACTATGCGCTCAGACACCTATATGTTATGGTGCGCAAGTTGCTTCCGGGCCTGGGTCAATGGAAGCTTGGGATCCCGCTAGAGGAGTTCAAGCATGATTGGGTACGCCTCATTGATTTGGGTCTCGGGGGCCTTCTTGGGCTTCTTGGCCGTCCTGATCAGATTCCCCCTGTTCATCAGGTTGTTGAATTCCTGCATGACAGTAACTTGGGTAAATTGCAACTGGGTGGCAATCTGTTCCCAGGACAGACCCTGTAGATTCAGCGCCACAATTTCCTGAAGAATTTGGGCGGTGATGATTTGTCGCTTGGGGCGCTGGGCTGGGGGAGCTGAAGCCTGATTGGCTGTAGGGGGGCAGGTTGGCTGGTGGCAGGAAGTTGTTCCAAATCAAAGTTGTCATCCTGATTGGTTGGTTGGTGGGCAGCTTGTGAGGGGGTGGGTACGGGAGCAGGGGCAGAGCTAGACTCTAAGTGACTCTCAAACAAGTCAAAGCCATATGGGTCAGTGATCAGTTACAGGTCAGCTTCCTTGTTACCCGCCTCAAAGGCTTGGGTGTAAACAGGTGCCTCCACGTTCTGAGCCTTGCCTCCATTGAAGCTGGTCTGGCTGCTGCTGGCTTGGTTGCTGGCGCCATCAAAGATATTGCTTGTAAAAACCATTGTAAAAAACCTAGGATAAAATCACTAAAAGTAGAAGTTTTAAAATTTAATGATTTATTTTTATTGTAATCTCAAGTCCATATTTGGAAGGTTCTCAAAACCATTCCATACAAATCTGGAGCCATGAAAATGAATAAAATGCCTCTGTTCCTAAATTAGATAGCTGTTGATTGGCTGTTAAACTGTTATATTTCTATTTTAGGCTGCTCACACTACACATCTTGTGTGAGTTCATTTTGTTTTGTGCTTGTGTAATCTCACTTCTAGATTTCTCAAGTTTTGTTTCATTTTAGTCCTTCTGTCGGTGCCTTGTATGAATCCTGATTGGATTATAATATAATTCAGAACAGCATCCATCCATTTCACTTGTTGCGTCAGTTCATTTTGTTTGTGGTTTAAACTACACCGCTTGATGTTTGATATAATTTTGTATAATGAGCTAGTGAAATTTTGTTTTTTGTTTGACAGTCCATTTATTAACTGAAATTTAATAAATTAATTGAATCCTGAATCTTGCGCGGCTTGGATTTTGTTTAAATCTGAGGTATTTTTGGTTGTTGCCATGGCTTTTAAAACTACTGTATCTTATTTTAAAAGCCTGTTTATTTTCTTGGACTGGTGTCTTTTCTCTCAAGATAATGAACTAACATTAGTTCAGCTGCAAGAATGAATAACTTGTGTACTCTAATATTTAAACTATGTTTTTTCTCTGTTTGAGTTATGTGGGCTGGTTATTGCACCTGTGAAAATTAGATGTTATCTTTTTTATCTCTAACCCTGCTTGAGTAAGCTCTTTTGTTGTTTTCACTCTGTTTTTGACCCACAGAGACGTCACTGGATATGGCTTACACTGGCTGCAATGCCACTTTGTTATTGGAATCATTTCATTTTTACTAAATAATGAAATCTAAATTAAACTATGTTAAGTTGTACTTCTAATTTAATAGGCTGACAAAATATTATATGGCTATTATATTAGAATACATGCTCCAACTACCTGTTTATAGGGGTTTGTATCTTAATTAGTTGTACTTGGTTGTATATCACCTCTTTTAGAACCAATAAATTATTTTTCGGTCAATTCACTCATATTTTAGGCCAAAAGTAGACAGCCAGAGCTTTGTATATAGTGGTTTTATAACCTGTTTAGATATAAACACATGTTAGCTGAGAACAAAATCAATCCAGCTCAAAACAAAATTGAAAATTAAGGAATTTATATAAAATTACTTGAGAGTTGAATTTCCTTCTAATTTATTTTAATCTGAGCTATTTTGTTCTAAGTTGAGATGATTTTGCTTATTGCAACAGTTTATAGAACTACAGTACTTTTCACAGCTTTTGAGATGGGCACATGGAATTCAGATTTAAGCAAGCTGAAGCTTCAGGATTATTCCTGACATTAAACCTAAAAGTGTGAATTTTATGTAGAAGAACAAAAAACAGATAAAGATATGGGTAGAAGCTCTTCCTTATTGAGGAAACTGCTACTAAAATTCAATAAGATCAGTTTGGATTAAAAATAGATTTTATAATCCAAAACTCAACTGTGCCAGGCACCAGCTGCCAGCCAGCAGGCCAACTGCAGATCACACACCCAACGCTCAGCCAGCCCCTGACCCACCCTCATTTCAGCCCTGCCCAGCTGCCCACTGCTCAACTGGCAGGGCCCAAGTCAGGTCTGATCCTGTTGTCAAAAATGAAAATTATTCAAAATGGGCCTCCAAAATACAGAATATGTGTGTGAGAGAGGAGTAAACTAACTAATCTTGGATCTCATCCTAAGGAAAGATCTACAAGGATGCCATCCAGTGCAACACTGGAATAGCCACTCAAACAGGGGTCTATAGGGACAAGGTATGAGTTGTTGGAAGAACATAAGTGTTGAAACCCATCAGTAAGGCACCCATCAACAATCAAGAAGTATGGCTGAGGAAAAGTGCATGCTGCTTAGCAGGGAGGCTTAAAAGGTGAGACCACTGAAGAAGAAGGGGGTAAAGACAACAGTATACTTAATGCAGAAGAATCAAGTAAGTTTTTCATGGCAAAAAAGGGTTTCTTGTAATCAAAAGCAAGATCCTGAATGAAAGAGCCACCAGTAACTAATATACCATGAGACTTACTAGAAAGGTCATTCAGGAGAAGAAAAATGCTAGCAGGGCCCTCTCCTGCTAAAATGGCAGAAGTAGAGAGCCTATGCCATAAAGTGGGGGACACAGAACACAGAAAAAAATCACAAAAATCCCAGTGAACACTACAAATATGAACAAAGATAATAGCATTTTTGAGTTTTACTGCTAATTCCAGGCAATTTAGGGAGGCCAGAGTGATTAAATAAATAACAGGGACAACTCCAGGGGTTGTTGTTTAATTTTCATAAGTGTTTGGGGACCAGGTTATGTTTAAATCATAGGAGAGCTGCAGAACAGTCTTTTGAGGCTTTGGGGACAACTTCAAAGTTGAGAATTGGTTTAAATTCAATGAATTTAAACTTAAAGTAAGATATTGTATTGAGTTTACTAATAAAGTTTAGGGTTGAACCCACTTTTAGAAAAAAAAGGTAATATATAGTACTTTACAATAACATTGGCGCTAGCAGCAAGGACTGAGAAGACAGGGACCCACAGTTGGAGGAGAAAGTTAAGATGACAATTAATTCTGCTAAGAATTTTAGTTTTAGCTGTAAACCTCATAAGCAAACTTTAATAGGTTTTGGGAATCAAACTTTTATTATTGCAAAATAGACAAGTAGGGATTCCTTGGGGACCTGCTTGAATTTGAAGAAGTAAGTTTGTTAACCTTGGTGCCACCAGGAGCAGGGGAGCCTCCTGGTTGGTTGGAAGAGAAAATTTACAGACCAGAATCAGGGGAGTTGAATAGTTTTGGATTAATTTCCTTAGCCAGATCTGATTGGCTGGGGATTATAGGTTGGGCAGGGTAGCTCAAATCCAGGGATTCAGTGCAGGAGGGGGTCCTTCTGAATTGGCACATTCTGATTGGCTGAGGTAAATTTGTTTGGAATGAGAGCAAAACCATGTCAAAAAGTAATCCAAATTAATCATGGTTCCTTCCAGAGTTGGGACTAGCCTGGAGCCAGCTGTGAGAGGTATGCCAATTCAAGTTTCTCATTAATTATGTGCACCAAATCTTCTAGAGAATTTAGAAGTTTGGTAGTATCTTGAGAGAATTTTTTTAGTTTTTTGTGTCAGGGAGCCAGGCTGTAGCGGGTTCAGGGGAACTTGTGGGCAGACAGCCTGCGGGCCAAGAGGGAAGGTATCACCACAGGATAGGGGCTAAATTTACAATATAAGAGAAAAATTTTCCAAGCAAGGCCCATTAATGGGCACCATATAGTCAAATAATCCAGTGAGTGTTATGAGAGAACACCAAATAACTGGGTGGGGGTTGACTCATTGAAAATTACATTTTCTTGTGAGTGGTTGGACCACAGGGTCACAGGAGGAGTCATAGGCACTAAATAGACAGGCAGGTAGCTATATTTGTCCCAGAATAGTAATGATTGCTTGATATTCCAGGTGCCTTCTAGTACAATGAGTTCAGGCTCTCTTGTTCTAGCTTTGGGGTTGTAGATTGGAATTTTTTTCTAAGTTGAACTCTGAATAGGTAGGATTGGGGGATATTATGTGAAATGTACCAGGCTGTAAGGTGTTCCTGGGTGACAGTATAACTTGAGCAGCTTGTTCACGGTTTCTTGGGGTTGGCTGGTGAAAGGGGCAGAGCCAGAGAAATTGATCTGTAAATAAAAAAGAGCTAAAATTAGGTATGATATGACCTGAGAGAACCAGAAGTTCATAACATTTTATTGCAAAAATGGAAATGGGCAGCTTTCTGGCAGCCTATAGTATAAGTATGCTCATCAAAACTGTGAAACCTTTTACAAATTATTGTGGGCCGGTTGGCAGCATTTACCAGGGTTTGCAAATCCTTGATGGTATCCAAAGTAGATGATTCATCGTTGGCTGGGTTCAGGTAGAGAATCTTGGCTTCCCTTTTTGAGGCATGGGATTTGTCATCATCTGGCGGCCCTTGTTTTCAGGATAATTCATGCCATGATCTATTGGCAGAGGCCCAGTTGGTCACAGAAATTCTATTCAGGCTGGTGCTCCTATTGGCTAGGCTAGAGGGGCTCATAAATGGGTGTGATTTGCGCCTCATTGGCCAATTTTGGAGATTTATCCAAAGTCTAATCTGTTCTTGGTTCAAGCCTAAAAAACATGGGCAGCAGGGCCTGTGGGAGTTTGGGGGTCAAACCACAGGAATGTGATTCTGCCTTGTAAATTAAATGCAGATGACTGTCACTAATGACACTTTGGGGGGGAATTTCCCTATCCAAGGCCAAAGGGGAAGTAACTTTATAATATGCATTTCCAAACTCAAAAATGGGATTTTCCCAAAAAGAGTTTTGGAAATTCCCAGTACCCAGCCCTCTAACCTAACCTTGTCAACTTGTCCTAATAAGGCAAAACAAGGTGAACAGCGCCCAGACCATGAAGCAAAGCTCATGCCAAAAATAAACATTCTCAGATTGACAATAGTTCACCACCTGGCCAAACAATTGTGCAGGAAATAGCCAGAGGCCACCAAGAAAGGCAAGTCAGACTTGAACCAAGATATCAGGTAACCCAGCCCTATGTTTCATTTCTGCCTTCTCCCATCTTCAAAGCAGTATATAATACACTTTATTCCCTCAGTGATAGTGTGTCTATCATTAAGAGAATACTTCTTAATTATATATCACATAATGCACTTTACTTACAACACAGAAAGTAATGACTAGATTTTTAATATTCTCTTCCCAGGACAAATATGAATCACCTCATCTTCTCAGCTGTTCTCACAGCCTTCCTTGAGATTGGGGGCCATCAGTAGACCTTTATCCAGTTTGGGCTCATGTCAGAATCCACCAAATACATTTACTACAAGGAGAAGTCACAACTAGCCTCTTTCATGGTACACTCCTGGTCTCTCCTGGTGTCAACAAGGTCAACAATGCTCCTTGCTGTATATACTACAGTATACTATCTCCTTACATGCTTTTCCAGCAACTTTGGTTGTTTTAACGTTCACACTAAGGTATTTCACTGGCTCATGAAAGTATATTCAATTGTCATGGCTGTCACCAGATTCAAGTTTTCCAAACTGCACCTCCACTTTTCTAAAGTGATCCCTCACATACTGGGGTATTAAGAAGCCACACACAAAATAAAACATTATAAAGCCAAATTCACATTAATTAACAATATAAATTGATTCAATAATGTTTGGTTTTGTGTGCAACTTTAGTTTGCTTAAGTCTAAGTTTGATGTGTCCATCTCAACAGCTGTGAAAAGTATAGTCATTTATGGCTTATGACTCTGATTTTTATCTTATTTTATATAGCTGAGTATCATATTTGTGTACAACTCACTTCACACAATGACTGAATGGTTTTATTTGTGGGTCAGATTGTCATTAAGATTTAATTTTAGTTCAAGTGTTGAGCAACTGGGACTGAGTGTGCTTAACCACATAATTCCATAGTAAACATATGTACAGCAAGGGGCAGCTGAAACAGTTTTGGTTGTGATTGTATGAGCTTCATACTATATCATGCTTATTTTCACCTGGGGCCTGAGTTTTTTAATGTTTTCTGGGCCGTTTTTTCATTACTTCCCCCAAGCCCTGTTAATAGACCACATGTTTTAGGCTGGTATTTGGGATTAATTTAAGCTTGAGTCCATTTTTTACAGATGACACAACTTTGCATATACTTACAGGCTTTAAAGCTAGAACAAGTTTTTTTTATTGTTGTATCATGTGTGCATTGGTGAATATCAGGATTTTACCTTGGGTTTGTAGTCTATTGGGTACATGCTGTCTATTTAGGGTCTAGGTGGTATATATGGTCCAATCTAGGGTGACAAAATCTATGGTGAGTATCAGCTGGGACCAAATCTTCCCCTCTATATTGGATGTCCAGGCCTAGATTTTCCTGCAACTATATCTATCTGAGTTGATGACAGGCAAATAATGTTTTGATTTTAGAATAAATTAGTAGGTTGAGATAGGTTGGTAATTAAATGTTGATGTTTTCTTCAAGGTACAATCTCTGCTTCTTTTATGGGCGTTAAATTAAAATGAGTTCCTTATCATGGATCAGATATTTTGCTCAGGGTTAGCCAGCATTTTAACTTTATAAAAGATCATTAGGGAACCTTTTGCCCAGGCTGGTAGATGCACAACACTGCACCCATATCTGAGCTGCTTGAATCTGATTCAAGCTTGTAGCAACTCTTATTATTTGGGTATTTCAGGGCTGGTTCCTAGACCAGGCAATGTTTGAAAATATAGAGATTTTTATCACATTCTGAGGTCCATGTGAGCTTTTTAGCTTGGCTTCTGATAGGATTGTTACTTGATGCAGTGAATGTTCTGCAGCCTTTGATGGTTTTCTAAGGTAGGCTATAATTTCAAGGAATTCTAGCACCTGATTTAAAGAATTAGGAGTTTGCATGCTGCTGATATATTTCAATTTATCAGAATCTACTTTTCTGCTGTCATTGCAGATAATATAACCTAATAATAGGAGGCTCTTTTGCATAAAGCCCCAGTTTATGCATTTTTATAGATCTGATGTTTAGCAGGTTGATCAAATTTCTTGTGCAGATGTGTTGGGTGTCTATCTCTTCTTTTGAAAACATGATATTATTTAGACAACATGCAGTGTTTAAGATCTTTTAAGGGCTTGGTTCATCATAGTTGCAAATATGACAGGTGTACTTGTCCTTTAAAAGATCATATGCCTGCATCCAGATGACCTGTAGTAAGCTCTGAATCCAGAATTTGCAGTGCCTTTTCTTTGGCTTCAGTTTGATTGTATCCAGAAGCAGTTTTTATGAATGGTGACATTCAGACTTGAACAAATCTGTCTCCATAGAATTAGTTATTGAGTGGTGATCTTGATGCACACACTTTTAGGCTCTTTCTTTTAATTGTGTAATTACCCAAAGTTAAGAGGAATTGATTATCTTACATTCTGGATTGGCTGTATGACCATTTAAGTCCTATTAGTTGTATTGGTTAAGTGTTTCTTATCTTTATAGGAGTTGGTTTTTATTATTGAATCCCTATAAAAACTTTATTTAATCAATGTATACAGTAGTTTTCAAAGATATGGCGCTAAGAAAAAAAAGCTCATCTGTAAGCAAAATCAACTCATATGTAAACAAAATCAATACATCTCAGAAAAATAGAGGTGAACCCAAATATATTGTTAATCAATATACAGTAGTTTTAAAAGCTATGGGGACAAGCAAAAATAATTCATATTTAAACAAAAATAACTCAGATGTAAATGTAATTAAAAATAAACAAATTTATATTAATTTACTTTAGATTTGGGATCATTTTGATTCTGTTTACATCTGGGTTAAATTTGTTTAAATCTGAATTATTTTTACTTGACGCCATAGCTTTTAAAACTACTGTAAATTCAATTTTTTAAATTCTGTTAGCATCCAAGTTGATTTTGCTTACAGATGAGTTTTTTGCTTAGCAATATAGCTTTGAAAATCACTGCACAGGTTTCTTTACATATCTTTGATATCTTTAATACTCCAGTTGTCATGGCAAGTTCCATAATGCCCGGAATTATTTGGCTGAGTAGAAAAGCTCAGAAGGCTAGAAGACCTTTAATAAAACTGACTGATTTGATGGACTTGAATCAAACAGTTGATCAAAAATGGGTTACAGCTGCCCCAATTTGCCGGTTGAATCTGATTCCCCCCATATGTTGATGTTGATAAATTGACATAATTTAAGGGCCACCCAATATGAGCTTATTTATCAGCATGATCATCAGAAGTTGGTCACACAAGGGTTCTTTGCAACCTGGACTAAGTACTCACTTGACAATGTAGAAGGAATAGGAGCTCAGGATCCAGGCAGTATTGCTTAGTCAATTTTTGATATATATTGAATAATTTTCACTGTTTTAACTCTAAGAGTTGAGTCCTCCCAAAACTTACTCAATAAGAATCACTTATCCCTTGGTCTAATTTTATTTTAAGAAATGCATCCAATAGTTGGTTTGTTGTGTTACATCCCCTACAATCTGATCCTCAGCAGAATCATTACTGGCAGATGGGGCCCGACTGTTGGTACTTTGTCATTGACACCGCCCAATGTTAATTCAATGCCAACCAATCTTGGAGTTGTTCCACCCGTCTTTGAAGATTAAAATATTGTTGTATCTAAACGTCCTGAATTTTATTCTGAAGACTCTCTGATGCTTTCCCAGGCTATTTATCTTGGGCTATTCTGGTTGGGATTAATTATTTTACCTAATCCTAGTATCTCATTTGGAAATTTTACAAAACAGTATCTGAAGTTGCATTGGTGGTTAATCATTAACTCTATGTGGATTTGGGTGGTAATTCCCCACCACTTAGAGACAGTTTCCTACTATCCTGCAATTTCTGTCACATTACTCAACTCTTCTATGTCTGAGTTTTTGGAAGCAGTTTGTCATGAATTTGTGTTTCTTTTCTCCTGTTCCATCAAGATATCTGCTTTTACCATGTTTATTTGTATCAGTTCCTTTCTGAGCTTTCAGTTTGGCCTTTTATTTAATTTATGGTTTCCATCTCTGATAATAGTTGTTGAGACTGAACCACCTGTTTCCTATTTCTGCCACATCATGTCATTTTGGTGTCTGGATTATTTTCCTGCTCTACCTACTGATGAAATTTCGCGTGAAGTTTTGTCAGCTTTATCATTCTATTCTGGCTCAAGCCTTAGTCATAACTCCCAAGTTTACCACATAATGACAAAAGTTTTGGAGGATGCTTGCAAATGGTTGTTGTCTGCGGTGGAGCGCAATCCATGTGTTTTAACTGAAAGTGCATCTTTGTACCCTTTGTTAAAAAATTTGTGTGTATCAATTGAGGAGCTCAAAGTATATTGTAAGTTGTACGCCTTCCAACAGGGTACTACTCCACTCTTGGTATTCCTTCCTCAGTTTCTAGCCTACTGCTGCACTATCAATGTTCCTGAGGTAAACAAACTCTCAGTGTTGTGGTTAGAAGTTGACCAGACTGCACAGGATCTGGAAGTTTGGGATTTCCTGTTAACCACAACTGAGGCCCTGGCAAGCCCAATTCTTTCTCTGGTCTCAAATCTTTTGACTTCCAAACAAGGTGCTCTGGAAATTGAAGCCAAACCCGCTGACTGCTCCTTGTTTTCTGGTACTTGTTCTGCGGTGGCTTCATCTAGCCAGAGTTGGGATTGTTCTCCCTGTGTGTCTTCCAAGTCTCCATTGGCTATCTTGAATAAGCCTGCCAAGGTAAATGAAGCACCAGATGTGGCTGTCCCTGAGAGTTTGTTGGCTATGCTTCAGCATGTTGTACCTGCAAAGTTATTGGTAGTTGAGCCTGAGGAGTTGCCCCTCATTCCTATTGATTATGATTGTCCCATCCTTCCTGATGCTGTCCAAAAAATGATTGAACACTATTTTCAGGAGCACCCTGCCTCCTTAGCTGCTGTCTATACCACTGAAGAGAAGCAAGATCCCGCTGAAGTGGCAACACTTGTGTCAATTAAATCTACTTCTGGTTACTTCTTGTTTTATGGTAGTATAGATAACGGTCAAACTATCTATTGGCCAGCCATTCTGTTGGATACAGGTGCTTCTAAGAATTTCATGAGTGTTGAGACTGCAGATTTGCTGCAACTCAAGTATCATCCTAGAATTCTAGTTAAGGGTGAAAAATGTCAAACGTTCCCCTTGTTCCAGCTCAAAAAGCCAGTGACATTCATAGTTGCAGGTCAATCTTTTACCGCAAGATTCTCTATTTGCTTTACCCTTATGTATCTAATTATCTTAGGAGTGGGCTGGTGGCAAGACCATAATGTATTGACCCTGCTAAAGGAAAATGAGTTGCAAGTAGACCATTTGTTGGGCATAACCATTCATATTCTGTTGTTGGGTATGTCTGAATTAGAACAGTCTTCCAAGACAATCCGGTTGGTTCCTGTTCCCACACCTGTGAGTTCAGATCTACCAGCATGTCTTCAGCCCTGGTCTGCAGCATTTGACGCCACTAGGGGAGAGGTCCTTCCCAAGCACACTCAGTTCAACTTTGACTTTAAGGCTACTGTTGATCTGATTTGTATTGTGTCTCCTATTTACCCCTTGACCTTGAAGGAGGATGCATGTTTGGAGGAGTAGACTTGGAACATGTTTGCAAAGGGATAATCTTTAAGAAGGCTTTGTCAATCAGCTCCTCATTGTTGTTTGTTCAAAAATCTAATGGGTCTCTTTGCTCTTGTGTTGATTATGGGAATTTGAACAACATTACAATTCCTGATCCCTATCCCTTATCTCTTGAGGCACAAATTTCTTGGTGCGTAGAGAAGGCAAAGCTGTTCTCAAAGCTTGATCTGTTAAACATGTTCAACCAGATTAGAATCACAGAGGGAATGGAATAATTGAAAGCATTCAGAACCAAGAAGGGTATCTTCCAGTTCTGTGTAATGCCTTTTGGATTGAAGAATGCTCCAGCTTGATTTCAGCGGTTAATTGATTCAGTCTTGGGGGATCTCCTGGGTGTATGTGCCATCGTGTACATGAACAACATCTTGGTGTTCTCTCTGGATGAGGAGTTGCATAAGACCCATCTGTCAGCAGTTGTAAAGAACGTTCTCCAGGCAAACTTGATCATTAAAAGAAGTAAGTGTGAATTCTTTAAACGTAAGGTTATCTTTCTGGGTAATATTATCTTTTAAGATGGCCACACTATTGCCCCTGACAAGGAAGCTGTGGTTTTAGAGTATGCTACACCTGTGACAGTATCCCAACTGCCTAGTTTCTTGGGTACCTGTACGTTCTTGAAGAAATTCACTCCTCACTTGTCTGAAGTGACCGCCCCTTTATATTCAGCTAGTGGGAAGACAACTCTGGTCTGGATGCCTGAGTGCGCAGAAGCGTTTGCAGCAGTCAAGGCTCTTTTGTTGTCCTCCCCAGTGTTAAGACATGTGGATCCTGAGCTTTCTTTTATGGTTTCCACAGATGCCTCTAAATATGTTGTGGCTGGTGTGCTGTTGCAGACAGCTAGCAACAGGATTGAGAGACCTGTAGGGTATTTCTCCTGGAAGATGGAGGCTTGTGAACACAATTACATGATCTACAACAAGGAATTGTTGGTGGTTGTGGAATCTCTGAAGCATTGGCATCACCATCTCATGTTGGCACATCATCCTTTTGTAGTGAGAACCAATCATAAAGCTCTTCTGTACTATTTTCAGCCCAGGGTTTTTTCAGGTTGCCAATCCAGATGACATGGTGATTTGACAAGATACAAGTTCCGTTACAAGTTTATTAAGGGATCTGATAATCACTTGGAAGATGCATTGAGCAGAAAACCTTCCCATCTCCTGGATGCTGGCATGGACACTGAGTTTAACACACACACAATAATTCCAGACAAGGCTATGGTTCCTTTTGTGTTAACTCTGCCGGCTACGCTTGCTCCCATATTCTTAACCAAGGGCACAGACTTAGACTTATATTCCAAGGCTAAGTTCTTGCAGCCTCTGTCCAAAGGTTATGGTAGGGTATTAGAACTAGCATGTGCACATACAGTCAGTCAGCTGCAGGGTTATCACAAGATAGGACCAATTCTATATCATCAAGGTTGCTTATGGGTCCCAGAGTGAACTATTTGAGATGAAATCATGGAGGCCTATCACACCTGTCCAACAGCTGGTCATCCAGGGAAAAACAAAACGGTGGAACTAATCTGCCGCCAGTTTTCCTGGAAAGGTTTGACAGTGCAGGTGGAAGCTTTTGTTTGGGATTGTCTGGTATGTGTTTGATCTAAGGCAAGCTGAAACAAGACTACAGGTTTACTGGTTCCACTGCAGCCTGCTGCAGGACCCTGGACGTCTGTGTTGGTGGATTTTATTGGTGAACTTCCCAATTTCAATGGGTTTAATGCAATCATGGTGGTGGTAGATTGTTTCACAAAGATGGCACACTTTGTACCTTGCTCAACCACAATTACTTTGGTGGAAACAGCTAGGTTGTTTGTGAATAGAATCTTCTCTCTATATGGCATCCCAATGGAGATTGTAAGTGACTGCGGGCCCCAATTCATTGCCCAGTTCTGGGAAGCTTTTACTAAGATTCTGGGTATCAAATTATGCTGTTCCACGGCTTTCCACCCCCAATCTGATGGACAAACAGAGAGAGTAAACCAAAGTTTGGAGGTCTACCTACACTGCTACACTAATGTGCGGCAAGACAACTGGTGCAATAACCTACCCATGGCAGAGTTAAAATATAATAACACCCCACACACATTGATTCAAGTATTGCCCTTCTATGCTAATGTGGGTTACAATCCCTCTTCCAACATGGGTCCTCGGTTGGTTAGTAATGTGGAAGCCACAACTGATCAAGCCGCTGCATTAAAGCAGGTTCATCAGGAGCTTCAGGTTACTCTCACCGTTGCCATGACAACTTACAAGAAATATACAGATTGTAAGCGCCATGAAGGTCCAACCTACAGGCCAGGTGATCTAGTCATGGTTGATGCTTGCAATATGAAACTGAAGGTTCCCTGCTGTAAATTGGGTCCCAAGCAAGTTGGTCCCTTTAAGGTTGAACATCAAATTGGTCCCTCTGCATATTGACTGGATTTACTCCCAACTTTAAAGATTTTCTGTAAGAGTAAAATGGCGTGCGGCACTATTCAGGGAAAAACAATGAGGATAAATTTAAAAAAATTGTTAGCTGTTTAAGCAGCACTAAGCCAAATTGGGTGAAGGGGCTGACTAATCTTGAGCCTTTGGAATATTTGGTTACTTGGAAAGGTTATCCTGATTCTGAAAACTCCTGGGTTCCCCACTACAATTGTTCCAATTTCCCAGATCTGATTCACAAGTTCTACAAGCGCAATCCCGCTGCTATTGGCCACCCTGAACTTACCTTAGCCACAATGAAACTCCCACCTGCCCACAAGAATTTCTCCTTATCCCATCTCCTGAATGATGGTATTGTGCCCAGGGCTAAAGCGGAGGGTAATGTCACGGTAGGTTTCATCATGCCGGGAATTATCCACCCAAGCAAGAAGGCTCAAAAAGCCGGGAAACCTTTATTGAAATTGACCAAGTTAACGGTTTTAAATCAAACAATTGATCAGAAATGGGTTACAGTTGCTCCAGTCTGTCAGCTGAAACCAGTTCCTCCTTGAAAATTGATGTTGATAAATTGGCGTAATTTGAGGGTCACCCAATATGAGCTTATTTATCAGCATGGTCATAAGAAGTTGGTCACACAAGGGTTCTTTGTAACCTGGACTAAGTACTCACTTGACGATGTAGAAGGAATAGGAGCTCAGGATTCAGGCAGTATTGCTTAGTCAATTTTTGATATATATTAAATAATTTTCACTGTTTCAACTCTAAGAGTTGAGTCCTCCCAAAACTTACTCAATAAAAATCACTTATCCCTTGGTCTAATTTTATTTTAAGAAATGCATCCAGTAGTTGGGTTGTTGCGTTACATCTCCTACAATCTGATCCTCAGCAAAATCATTACTGGCAGATGGGGCCCGGCTGTTGGTACTTTGTTGTTGACACCGCCCAATGTTAATTCAATGCCTACTAATCTCAGAGTTGTTTCACCCGTCTTTGAAGCTGAAAATATTGTTGTATCTCAATGTCCTGAATTTTATTCTGAAGACTCTCTGATGCTTTCCCAGGCTATTTATCTTGGGCTATTCTGGTTGGGATTAATTATTTTACCTAATCCTAGTATCTCATTTGGAAATTTTACAAAACAGTATCTGAAGCTGTGTTGGTGGTTAATCATTAACTCTATGTGGATTTGGGGGGTAACTCCCCACCACTTAGAGACAGCTTCCTACTATCCCGTGATTTCTGTCACACCAGTGCCCTTCCTTAGCTTAGGAAGAATTATATTGCTCAGATGTCCCATAGCCTTAAGTTAAATAACTTTATTGATCCCAAAGGGCTAGTGCAACCCTCAAATCTCTTTCTTTATAAAGATTCCTCAGTGTGTTCTCCTGGAAGTCATAGCTCAGAGCACAACAGAGGTATGTTTCCTTTACTGTAAATAGTCTTAGCTTTAATAAATTTGATCAAGTGCTTCTTGGTGGCTCCATTTTGATAATATTTATACTTTGGCACCCTTTCTAGCTGCTATTAAGGAAGAGCTATAGCTATGCTTTTTGTCCCAGAGGTTAAGATAGTACGAACTTATTTATCTCTGAAGACTAACCCCTGACCAGTACAAGACTTGAACCTTACGTTAAAAGATTTCCAACTTTATTTTTTATCCCAACCCTTAAAGCACATAAAAGCTATATTCACCTACCAGCTAAAAGCCTTTTATCTTGGCTTGGATCGGCTCACAATCATGCCCAGCTAGTGCCATCAAAAGCCAAGTTTTGCCTTTTTGAGGATCTGCTTGGCAAAATCTGAGAGTATAAAGTTTTGGATTTAGGTGGGGCTATTTGGGAACAACGTACCTGGCTTGGTTTTGAACCAGCATATGCTTGTTTTTAAACCAAAGTTGAGTACAAGGTAAATGTTTCTACCTGTGATGGATTGCTGAAAATTGATATCAACAGTTTAATTGAAATGACTTCTCACTTGCAACTCCTTCTAGCCAAAAAGTATCGGGAGAAGCAATTTCAGAACTTATAGTTTGGGAAGAGTGACGTCTACAGGTATTTGATTGGCTCCAAGCGTAGAGTTACAACCTGGTAGCCTCCAAGTTGCTGGAATTCTGGATCTAGCTGATCCTGTGGGATCTAATAAATGTCATTCAGTTGGAGCAAAGTTTGCATTTAGCATATAGGTTTACAGAAAAAACTATTGCAAGGTAATGGCACGGTTTATGCAGTCACTATGCAATACGATATATATTATTTGGAGTTTTGTCTAATTAAGTTATAGTCAACCTTTGTATAGATTGAATTTGGCAGAGAGATTAGTTTCTTAAAAAAGTGATCATTTATTAGAGCGCTGAACCATCTGCAAGTCTTACCTTGTTTATTGTGAAGCCCTTGGCTTGGGCCTTTGAAAAGAATGCTTCTTCTCCAAGACCACGGGGCTTGTAGCTTAAAACAACCTGCGTGTGGTGAGGCTGGCAATTCAGGATTAATGTTTTAAGCAAAGAATTGTGAAGAGGTTTGTAATATACAATCTCAGATCCAATGATAAGATCAAATTTCATGTCTGGGGTTATTGACTCTTCTGGGCGCTCCCTAATTTGAACTTATTGATGTGTGGAAACCAAAAGATAGGCTTAAAAGACATCAACTAAAACTGATCTACCCTAGCTGAATCATGTAGCAAATAGTATGAAAACTGAAATTAAATACCAATCAAGTGGTACAGCTTGGATGAAGTTTTGTGCTGTTACTATATGCCTGTTTGCTGCTATGTTTGATTCCAGTAACCCTGTCTTAGTCGGTAGATCACTCAAATAAACATCCACACCTTGCTCATTAGCATATGCTAATGTCACAAGTACCTTTAAGCCATGCTGTCAATCCTGCCAATCCAGTTCCCGATCCTAGCTCCAGACAAGTGGCCTGGGGTGGAGAGCAATCTTTAAGTTTATCCCAATTGTAGACGTTCTCAAGATACTTGCACATAACGTAGGCCTAAATAATCAAGCTGTTAATTCTCGTCATGTAATAGAAATGGAGACTGACACAATATATAATCTATTTAACACTAGCCAAGCCACAATTCAACATTAACATTCTCATGACTACATGGTTTAAATTACTAGCTCGAACTTTTATCCTGTAATGTAAAAACTGGTTTAGATTAATTGCTTGAGGTCAAAAAGATAAACCCTTGGAGAGACAAGCGTAGGAGCACCTTCCACTTTGAATATGCCTTTCGGAGCAGGTTTATAAAATAAGCAAGGGTGGTCGTATCTGCTTTTTAAATTCTAGTCTTGTATTGTTTATTGAAGGATGTCAAAAAAGGTCCAAATATATTTTTATAGACTAAAATGAGCAAGTAATACATTTGATTGGTGAAATGGCTAGCATAAAGGAGATACAACTGGGAAGCTTTTATATCTGAGTGTAATTAGTTATGTCCCTAGAGCTTTTAAATGACGCAGTTCATATCTTCAGGTGATGTTTGAATGGCGAGGTCATTGTTTAAAACAATTCTAGTTCTTTGGGATCGATCATTTCTCGAGAAAATAAATAATTAAAAATGTCACTTACGCCATCCCATACCACGTTTCCAGTGTTTGAATCAAGTGTAATGTCCTCTTCGGGCAACTGATTGATCAGGACTAGAAAGGGTTGAGTTACTCTAGTATAAATATGGTTCTTTGAAAAGCAAAATCTAATTTAGTTTTAACTCAAGCGACCAAAAAATAAGTGAGAGATGATCCTTGGTCGAATATTAAGGTCACAGATAAGTGTGTTTTAATAACTAATCGTTTTTCTACAACTATCATCCGTAAATTGGTGCATAGTAAAATGTATGTTCTTGCTTCTCAGTCTACTGAAAACGTGATTTTTGAGAAGGGGTATACTTAAGGCACTAAGTTATTTTTCACTGCGAACTTAAATTAAAACAAATATAGTATGAAAATAATATACAGTTGTAAACAACTTAACCCCTTTATGAGAGGTTGAAAAAATGCTTGAATGCTTAGCTCAAAACAAAGTGGCCAATATCTGGTTTAAAAAGCCTCTTGTTTAGGCAAGAAAATCGGTGTTCTAATACCAGATTGAGAAAATAGTTTATTATTCAACAAACTGATGCTACAGAGAAACAAATAATCTGGGTTAAATCTTCAAAACGCCGCATGGACATAATAACAACAAACCCCATTCTCTGATTTCTTTTCCAACTGTCTTTAAACATTCAGAAGGTCAAGCGAAAATTACTCCTGGGTGTTTAAAAGTTAAAGTAGAAACCTAGGGCTGTTAGAAAATACCTTGTCTACCACAAATCTGGAAGGAGCGGGTAGCAGAATACTTCTGGTTGGAATAAGGGTTACAGTATTTCCATTTAACTAGCTCCATTTCAATCACAATTCCTAAGCAAAGAGTTGGACCTACCTTTATACGGACGTGCCTTTGTTGATTTTAAAAATCTAAAGTTTTTGTTCACTCAGTAGCACGTAGGGATGCTTGCTGCAATCGACACTTGGGAACCGCGCCACTCTTCTATTAGAAGATTCGGGCAATTCTCGGGGGATTTTTTGCGGCACTCGGCGAAAAATCGCCACTGCTGTTTCAAACAGCAGTGAGAGTCACACGGCCAAAATCAGCCTATGCGAACAAAGAAACAGCCAGGGAATTTCAACTCCCTTGCTACAAAAAAGCAGCTCTTCGGATTTATGGAGCTGTGCAGCTTTCAGGGGTTGGTTTTTTTGCAGCAACCTTTATTTTTGATTTGATCTTTAGCAATCCCTACCCCCTTTACTTTTCTGATAAATGATCATAACCTTTAAAAATTATTACATATAATTTCAGATTAAAATAACTATTTGATAAAATGAATTTGATGCCTATAAGTTTTACCACGTAGAGAGAGTTGTCTAAATCTTACAACAAGTTTTGTGAGTTTGATTACCAAGATAGAGACAAAACTGGTGCAAGCCACTTTGAATGGTTTAAATACACTGATTTAGGCTTGTTCTTTAATAATATATATACTCCTGTAACAATTGATACTTATTTTTTGCTATATTTTCTAGTTAAAGTAATAGGTTTATTTTTTTGCATTTGCTAATTAACTAAACTTCAAATTTCTAAAATAACTATCAAAACACAAATGCCATAGATATGATCTTTATTCTTATATCTACATAATTTTAGTATCCAAGTTATCAGCTAGCATAGCTCTGGTTTCCTTGAGTTTCTTCAGGGTTAAAATTAACACATGGTTCTGGCGTAATCCAAGTAGATCAACAGCACCATTAGATTCATATCCTGATGCTGCACTTGTTGCTCAACAAGCAAGTATATCTCTTGCTATTTTACTTAAAGTGGGGCACTGCATAGAATCTCCCTATAGAATAGATATAGATAAAAATAGTATTATAGCTACCCTCCAATAACTCCAAATATACATCATAGCATCATCACTATTTAAATATAGTGCTAATTCACCTGTATTTTTTGGACCTGGTTTTGTTTGAGCTGGAGGACAAATGCTTCATGGCTATCTCTGGGTACAATCCCAGTGTTGTGTTCCAACCAGCAACCATCAGAATTTAAACTGTCTGCAAGTAACATCCTCCGTGTTGACAATCCCAAATTTTATTTTGGCTGTATTTTTTACAGTTTTACTTAAATCTTGGTAATTAAATTTAGCTTTTAACATTAGGGTCAATTAATTTAAGACAAAAAATCAATAACATATGTCACAACATCTTCAATCACTCTCTCGTGGGGAAGTAATTCCCCAAATGATTCCCAAACTAATCATTAAGTCAGGGGCACTCTTATCAATCACCCATCTATTACAGGGATCAAACCTTTCAGGTCCTAAGCGGAACACTACTTGGACAAGCCTCATGACCACCATGACGTACATGGACAGTATGTGGCTTCTCATGATACTATATGATACTCTAAACTCACATCCAATAAAGTATCATTCTCTTCTTAATCCCCCCTTTATCTTGTTTCATATACTTCCAAGAACTATATACTCAACACATACAATAAAAATACAAAAATAATTGTTGGGAATTGTTGACATGGAGGATGTTACTTGCAGACAGTTTAAATGCTGACAGTTGCCTTTCAACCGCTGGTCGCACATGATACTCTGTGCTTGAAAATCATGTTAATTAGGGCTGGCTGATCCATTTTCCACTTCAAGCTCATTGCTAAAAATAGATGCAAGGCTGCCATAATAGAAGCTGTATTTATAATACACTATTGGGCTGCTATTGAGATCAACACCACAAGAGTGCCATAATTAAGTAGCGCTATTAATAGGGTTGGCCTATTTGAGACACCTCTAGGAATAAAAAGGATGTGCCACCACCAACACTGCAAATTGTGAAGAATAGTGTGGGGGAAATATCAATTGATAGGCAGTACCCAGCCCAATCAATTTTTACTTCACCAAAAAGTGGGATGGAGAACTTCCTGTTGAATGCCTATCTAACTGAGCCTAAGACAGGACCCTACCCAATGACTGCCAACTTAGTTGATCACAACTGAGTCAAGGGGAAATCTATGCTGAAGAGGAGAAATTAGGCATATAGTTTTGCCCTCATCCTAGACCACTATTCAGGAATAGGGTTAAAATTCTGGAGGTTAAAACTAGTAGCTTGAAGATAACAGGCTAGCTAGTAAGAGTTAACAACAACCCGACACCAGTCTGGCCAAAGCAGAGTATGCTAAAAAAGCCCTTTCAAGCTTGCTTGAAAGGAAGATAACTTCCTTCCATCCATATTAATACTGATAATACAGTTGTAGTGTCAAGAATTGATAAGAGCATATTATTGTTACTTTCAAGATCCTGCTAAAGCCATCTTTGCCCAAAGCTGCTGGTGCTGTATCTAACAACCACAGGACTTTTCAATCTATTGGCTCTAGCAACCAAATGACAAGAACCCAGCAGTTGCTGCATTAACAACAACACCAATTGGAAGCACATCTGCCCTCATACAGATCCCTTTCTATCAACACAAAAAAATGTCAAAAGACTCTAATAAACATAATGATTCTTCCTCGAGATCTCAAAATCTTGACAGTGGTGCTCACTATGAAAACAAGCTTCCATCAGTGTCAAGTCAAGGCAATGCCTTGTCACTCCAGAACCCCAGCTTCATTGATAAGTATATGGAATACATGGAGATCAGTAATATGAAAAGGGATCAGCCCTTCTGTCTAGTGCTTTCCTTATATGAAGCCCCAACACTTTCACTAGACATGATCCAATTGAACATATCTGGTGCTGTAAAGTCACTCTCCCCTTTAGCCCTGGATAGGACAATCTTCCCGTGCCGCACAAAAAAATCTGATCAGAAGCCGGCCAAGCCCCTCAATTCCCTTGAAGATTTAGCCCACACAATCAATGAGAGATTTGTGTTGGCATACCCTTCTCAAGTGGTAAATAATGGTGCTTTGGATTCTGCCCCCACTTGGGAGGAATCCCTGATTAATTTGGACTATTTTCTGGCTTGGGCTTGACTACATTTAAAATCAACTAGGTCTAAGCAATCAGGTCGCGCTACTGCCAAATCATTAAATCCTAACTTAACTGAAATTGATGGCATTCAGAAGTGTTCTTTAGGCACTAGCCAATCAGAGGTTGGGTCGGAAATTGATGAGAAACCATCCAAACTCCCTGAAATTACCGGCAAAAATTCTATCTCACCCAATCAAATGACTGGCTGAGGTCACCTGACCTTTTATTTTCAATGGGCTTTCCTTAAAGTAAGACAGGGGTCTTTTGGTCCCCTGCTTGCTCATTCTTACAAATAAAGATTATACTTTACACTTCAAACTTAAGTAGTTCTTTTTGGGTCTTTTATTGACCCTTTGATTTCTCTAAGATTTTCAGTAAAAGTTTTCTTTTTCCTTACCTTCCCCCTCTCTTCTGGGCCCTTTTGCTGCTTTTCAAAGTCCCTATCAACGTTGTCAGCGTCAAAGTTAAAGCTTATCTCTTTTGCTTTGAAGAAAATGACTCAATTCTAAAGATTAGCAGTGAATTTAATATATTTACCTATTATAAGTTTGATCTTGCACTTTTTTTGCTTTCAATTACGCTGAGACTTCATATACGCTTTAGTAAAGCTTCCCTATATGCTTCAATAAAGCTTTTTGATATGCTTTTGAACCCTCTGGTCCGCAGTTGCTGTTTTCTGTTTATTCCTGGTGTCATAGAGTCCCCTGGTTTGAGATTAAACTTGAGATTTGCAGAACTACCTGAAATTTTGTTGAGCTCTACCTTCAGATTCCAAAAATGCTAGTGCCTGTGGGGTTCCTGGTCACCAGTCCCCATAGTGTGTCCTGGGTCATAGCCAGGGACCAGCTTGGAGGAGTCGTCATTTTCCAACAGGGGTGAAGGGTTGGTGAGAAGCTTATACGTGGCTTGCATAAGGGCAAACTCCTCCAGTACCTTTCCAATCACCAAGTGAGTGTCTCCACCGTATACCTGGACTTAAGCAGGCGCCAGCCTGCCTGTAGGCCAATACCAATCCTGGAGTAGTCTTGCAAACTCTTCTCCAATAAACTCTCTTCCTCTATTCAACATCTTCAAATGCCTTGTCACCTTCTCCCACTCCTCCTGGGCAGATTTACTAGAGGCAAACTTCCTGCACCCTAGGCAATAGGATTCCTCATCCCCTGGGCTAGGATAGAAAATATGGAGTAATTGACTCATGAGACTTAAATACTCTTTTCACACAGGAAATTCAGATAGGGGTCATAATAGGCGCTTTATTCTCTGTCAGAAGAAAGATCCCCTTAGAAACCTTCTGAGATATCACCTTGGGGTAGGGAATAAGAAAGGGTTTGTGCCAATACTTGGAGTCCTTTAACAATATCTTGGACTCCTTGTACTTGGTCTTTGACTCCTGCTCCTTGATCTTGGGCTCCTGCGCTTTAGTCTTGGGCTCCTGCACTTTAGTTGTGGGCTCCGTCGTCTTAATCTTAAGCTCCTGTGGTCTGACCCAGCTCTGGCTTCCTATCCTTGGTCTTCTGCTCCTTCTGTAGCTTTGGTGGCCTTTTTAATCCACTCGATCCAGTCCCTGAAGAGTCTCAGATAGCTCTCTCTTTTATAGCCCCTTGTTTCAGACCAAAAACCTCTCTTAGAACTCTGGTTCTTCAAAGCTTAAAATATTCTGTTTTTCTTCTCCTATAATATATTAAAATTTTAAACTTACTTCAGCCAATGAAAGCTCTGAATTTTCTGCTTCTGCTCCCCATTTTTTAGGCTTTAACTCTCAAGTTAAAGCCCTTAAAAAACTAATTAAGTAGGCTCCAGTTTGCAGCCAATAAAACACCTTGCTTCAATGGTTTTGCCAAAACAGTTTACCTGGATGACCCATTCCTGACCCTGGTTTGAACTCAAAGCTGTCTTGCTCTGGGTAAACAACTACTCCGCGTTTCGAACGGTTTTGCTGTAATTCCCGTCATGTTTCCCCGGCAAATCTCGAGCGCTTCCACATATGTTTTACTTAGGCAATTTTTGACCCTTCAACTTTTCAACGTTTATCCGTGTTTCTTTCAACGTTTTGCACCTTTGAACCTGCCTGTTGCTCGTCCTTTTGCTTTCCTAGTCGTTCTCGGCAAAATTTGCTCTTTTGCCCTCACAGTTTCTCCGTTCTTCTTCCAGCTTCTTTCTGGTCCATTTTCTCTTTAATCTCTTTTCTAAAAATAACATATAGTTCTAACAAACTATAGATTATTTTTTCTTCTCTTTCTTTTTCCTTATATAATTTTTAATCCTTTTTTAATCATAATCAGGCAGTATTTAATTATTCTTTAACTGCTTCTTTATATCCAAATTTCTTCTCAAAAGTCACTAAACCAGCTCTTCCAGCCTCTGCCTCCAGTCCAGCTAGGTCATCCTCTCAGCTCTTCAGTTCTTCAGCACCAACTTCTGGTCCTTTGGCCATCCTACACTATGATCTGCTAGTCCTTCATCATGTCTTCAAATCCTTACTAGGAACCTCCTTTGTTCCTTTAACACACTGAACCATCTTGGTTCATTCCATTCAATATGAATTAACAGTTCATCAACTAGCCAACACTGTGACCAAACAGTCCCTCTCACTAGTCTTCTCTGCTGATTCTGTGAACCACCTTGGTTCTTTATCTCAGTCCCCATTACCAGAACTCGTAGACCCAGGCATGAGTCTACATTGAACTGGCGTTTGACTGGGCCCTTGCAAGTGACACTCCACTTAGGCCATTCAACCATAAATCTATGTCTATGTGTTGTTTTTACTCACCCAGGTGATTAAATCTGGGCTTTTAGTTGCAGAGTAATCAGCTCTACTTCCCAGAGGCCTTATCACACCAAGTTCTGCAGCTTGCTTCCCAGAGCAAGCACCTTGGTGGCACCTCTGAGCATGCCTATACCCTCCAATGCTCACTTTGGGTTTCTGCAAAGCTCCCATAGGGGCATAAACAAGGACATCCTACCAGTCTGTTAGGCAGGGTGCTTGCTCACAGACTTCCTGTAAGTGTATTATGGTACGTTGAGCCCTCAGAGCTCTTCCTCTCCCTGGCAGCCTGTGTTACCTGCCAGGGGTCCAAACCTACTCCCCCAGACAGACAAAGTTCCCTGCTTTCTATTTCAGTCTTCACAAACTCCCACAGCCACAGTTTCCTGCTAGGTGAAGCACTATAGCCCAAAGCAGCCAATATCTTCTACTGGGTGGAGGCAACAACTGCCTCTGGTAGTCCTTTGTTACCTACCAGCCAGGCCTTACTTACCCTAGTAGACCATGTTACCTACTAGGCTCCCTTTACTTATCCTAGTAGACCAAGTTACCTACTAGGCTTACCTCATACTTACCCCTAGTAGCCCCATGTTATCTACTAGTTTACAACATTGCCAGATAACCACACATTGTCATTCTTTAGCATATTGTCTTTATTTGAAGCCAAATTAACCCTCGCCTGCAAAACCGCAAACATGTGGATCACCACAGTGCCTCTGGTAAAATTTGTGGTTTTACTTTTGGCACCAGCCCTGATAATGATTTAGTCTACCTCTCCAGATCTTTGGGGTTGTATCTTCAATTCCTTCCTCCACATTGGCACCAACCCCAACCAGTTCATGCATATTTTTGAGGATATCTCCGCACACGCTCAGGACATATACACCACCAGTGAGAACGTGGTGAGGAGTCTAATTTGTGATGACCTAGAGTTTCCTGCCGTCAGGACAGACTCTGCTGCCCCCCAGTCTGGCCTACCCTATGCCCCTCTGAGGACCCACTTGTCCTGCTCTCAGAGGAAGGCTTGGGCACCCCAGAGCTCACTCCCAAACATGCATCCTGGTTACTTAGCGGAATGTTTTTGATGGGCTTGGACTCCTACTTCCCGCAGGTATCTGCCACATCTTCCCTATGGACAACCCTTTGAGCGGCTATGCCAGTCCTGTAATGGATGGTGTCCTGGTGGATCCTCACTCCAAGATGGGAGCCAAACTTAGTTAGTTTAGCCCCCCTCTCTCACAGGTGCTGCCATTATTTTAACTCCAAAGAGTCACAACATAGATGAAGTGTGTGCTGTCCTTCAGGCACTTCAACAAGGTTGATGTACTCCTTACAATGCCCAGACAGATGCAGAATCTAACCTTTTCCAGATCAATGAAAACCCCCAGTAACTTATGCAATGCTTTCAATAGGTATCAGGATGCTAGTTGCACCCAACCTGGCCAGTTGCTGAAGGATGAACCAGGTAGGATCAAGGATGTGCTCACCTACTCTTCTCATCCCTTGATAAAGCATTGGCAACGCCTGGTTGTCAGGCAGGAGTTGGAGCTGGACGGGGTTGCCAGCTTTGGCACAGAACCATAGTTTACTGATTTCAACCTGACCAGCTGGCCAAACACCAGCTTCACAACTGTACAGGCTGTTTTAGCAGAACTATGAGGCTCAACAGCCATCATCCACAGAAAGGGGGAGAAATGATGAGCCAATTCAACAACCAAATCAATCAGTTATTTGGCAGGATCTTGGATAATTGTGGCCTGAACTCCTAGTGAGTTAGGAATGAAACCAACCACTGTGTAACCCTGAGCCAGCCTGTTCAGAGCCTTGCATCTAAAAAGACCTACCAGGATCCGGCTGCCAAACAAGAGAAGCTACAGCAAAAAATACAAGATAGCTTCTCTAACAATGATGGGTGTCAAGATTTTGGGTTCTTGACAAAGAATAGTTATGCTTATCAGAGTATTTTGAAATTTTGTTTGTGTTGATAGAAAGAGATTTGTATGAGGGCAGATTTACTTCCAATTGGTGTTGTTGTTAATGCAGCAACTGGTGGGGTTCTGTCATTGCTGGAGCCAAGTAATTGAAGAGGTCCTGTGGTCAAGGGGCACAACACCAGCAGCTTTGGGCAGAGGTGGGTTGTTGTGACCGTACAACAGTCACTATTGAGTATTTAACCAAATAAATTCTCCAAAATATAAAGTTATCTCTGTTTTTCTGATTATTGCATGTGGATAGGTTGGATTGGAAGTCTTAAGGTAAATATTCCTGAAAACTGGATATCTAGGTTCAATAAAAGAACAGAAGGCAAGATTGGCCGAGTCAATCTGGGAGACTGGGTGTCTCAAAAACGGTTTAATTAATTGGAAAGATTAATAAATAAATACACGGGAATATAATTAATGAGGATTTAATTATATTGGTTAAATTGTCTTGACTGTGTCAAGAAGTTTGGTTAAGGTCAACCATAAGTAAACCCCTGAATTTTGGGTTAAAAGCACCGTGTTGGCAAATTCATTGGATTAAAAGTGCTGCCGCGCCGCCTAATGGATTTGCAGAGCAACAAGGCGCTGCTATCAAATTTTTTCAGGCATTGGGGCGCTGCCTGGGGAAGTTCCTGGGCGCTGCGGTGGTGCCTGGTTTGAGTTTTGAAGTGTTTTAATGGGGTTTAAGGCAAAAAACCATTAAATGCAAAGATAACTAAATAAAGGCAAGGATGCCTAGGAATTCAGGGTTGATCAGCTGGTTCCCAGTTGGAACATCAATATCTGAGTTTTGGGATGTTTAATCCACAGGGTTTTGGCGCCAGGAGCTGAGGAAGCTCCATGCTGAATTGGTACATTGGGATGAATGGAGTCAGATGACTTCTTCCCATTGTAGGTTGATTCTCATAGGTTGAGAAATATTGGTAATCTTTTAGGTAAAGATCTAGGTTTGAATGACTCAAACATCATAGATCACGTGAGATGAATCATAGGTTGATTCAGGAACTGGAGGGGTTTTCAGCCAAATATGCCCCAAATGATATATAAGCAAAAACAGCTAAACTTTAATAAATATATATTGTTGATTTTGACACTTTCCCTCAACTGCCTTTTCAATTATTATGTATTCTTTGTTAAATTTTGAAAGGGCCAAATTTGGAGTACTTTGCGTGGAAACTGCTGCTGCCAAGAAAGAGGTTCCTACAAGTTTGTTAGAGGAAGCTTGGGCAAGCTTGGAGGTTACCAACACTGTGCCTGAGGAGTCCTTGGTGGAAGTAAAGGCTGCGTTTGAAGAGTTATATTCCAATTACTTTGCAAAAGAAGGTACTCCTACCCAAGGAAACCAAATCTATGTGTGGGATTCCTGGAACCTGTTAGTAGGATGTGACAAAATCTTACAACAAGTGAAAGCAAAGGCAAATTGTGAAATTGAGGCTTTAAGGGTAAGGGAGGAAAAGAGTGTTGAGATCATGGTCCGTTGGCGGGATGATAACAAAGTGTTGTCCCATAAAATTGCCTCTCTGGAGACAAAGATCTTTGAAGCTTTGTCAAAGAAAGGTAATGGCAATAAGAGTCAAGGGCAGGATAATGGCGGGATGGACTGGTTGGACCTGGATCTGCCACAGTTGTCAGGATATGGAAGTATCAATAATATGCTCTTATTAGATAATTGACACTACTACTATTTGAAGAGTAGTAATGTTGGTGATTATTATTTGTCTGCCTTACAAGTGATCTTAGAAGGGCTTTTTATAGCATAGGCAGGCTGCAGCCAGACTTGTGTCTAGCTGCAGATAACTCTTACTAGCTAGACTATTATTCCCAAGCTACTAGTTTCAACCCCCAGATGTAAAGACCCAACAATTGGGGAAGTATTCTAGCAAAATAAGGGACCAAGTTGGCGGCTTGGAAGCCTGTGAGCGCCGTCACAATTTGATAGACTGTCATCATCAATCAAAAGACTTTGGTGTGCATGTTATAGCATCTGAAATTACCAGCAAAACATGTGAGTACGTAGTATATACAGGTGTATATGGCTACGGACTGGGTGGAGTGGGGCAATACAGTAGTTTTAAAAGATATGGCAACAACCAAAAATACCTCAGATCTAAACAAAATCCAACTCTCAGGTTAAAATATACACTCTTTTAACAGGGTTTATTGGTGTTAATGGGCAAAATGAGTCAACACAGCAACAAAAGGCTCACACACAAAGTGAAACTATTCAAAATACAATCCAAAATACATTGATTCACAAAAAAATGGTGTGAGTTGACTTTCGGTGCACATATGTTTACTATGTGAATTAGTGACAAATACACCCAGGCAAGGTGAGTCAAAACTCAAACCAAAAACAAAACACAATAGCAACTCACTACATAAACAAAATCACTCACACAATGTGTGCAATGAATTTTAATCATGAATGATACCAAGGTATCTAAAATAAGACACAATATCTGAAACATAAATTTTAAAAATATTGTGTTGGGTGTTTGAATTTGGCAGTAAAATCTAGGAAAATGGGTGGATTTTTTTGAGTATTCTAAAATGGGCGTTGTAAAACCAAAAACAACTAATTAAGAAATAAAAAGCTATAATTGGGATATTGGGTGGGAAAAAATATTAATTGAATATCCATAAACAGATAAAAGCAAAAATTAAAAATAGGGAGTAACTTAATTAAGTTTTATTTAATATTTTATTAAATTCTCAAAATGAAAGGAACACAGCAACAGACTATCATTGCACCTGTTGTGCGCTGCAGTTGTGGTTGCCCCTGTGGGTCAAAGAATAGACTTAATACAACACAAGTGCCTACTCAGGAGGGAGGCAGGAGAGGAGAGTTCCATAGTGACGCTGCACTGACAAAGCCGGTTCAAGGAGAACAAGCTTCTAGGGTGCAGAGCATAAACCCTTGGGTCCCAAAGCTGACCCAGAAGCCAACCAAGGTCACCACTACAAAAACAGTTAGATACAAGGAGGTAGAACTTACTTCATATGTGTTTGACGTTGTGTACTGGCAAGAGTTGATCCCGTCAGCCATGCTGGAGAAGGTGAAGGCTGTACTTGATACTAGCTACAAGCCAAACGTCAGTGATAGCAATCAGGAGGATGACAAAGAGCCCAAGTTCTATCAAACCAATGAGAGACAGCTGGTGTTATAAAAGGTTGCAGCCTTCTATACCAAGGTACCTATGCCCTGTGCTGTGCCCAATGCCAACGAGCCAATCCCCACTGCTAAAAAGCCCGCCCAAAAGCGCATCCCCAACATCAAATGCATCATCCTTCTTAAGCTAATGCAGGGATTGGGTGATTACAAGGCGGCCGTGGCCCTTGTTGGAGTGGATCCCAAGTACGCCAGTAAGACCTTTCAAAAATTCATCAATACTGGTTGTGTCCTTACTGTGGAGAAATCTTTGTGTGTTTCTATCATGCTCACCAAGGAGCACAAATGGGCAATCTGCCAGTGGATCACCCAGGACTGCCATCTTGAACTGGCAAATATACAGGCCATGGTTAAATCTACTTTTGAGATTGAGGCCTCAATTTCCTTTTACTACCATCTGGTGAAGGGAATGCAATTTTCTTGGAAAAAGCTTGGGGTATCCCCCTACAACAGAAACAGCCCAGCCAACATTGACATCTGGAAAAACTACGCAGAGGCATACACTGCCCTAAAAGCCAAGGGAACGGTCAAATTTTATTATACTGACAAATCAGCATTTGCCTTGTCAATGTGCAATGGGTATGGCTATGTCCCCAAAGGCTCCAATGACAGGATGGCTTGGCATGCTGCAGTCTGCGCCACAGCCTACTCAATAGTGGCTCTCCTCGGTCCAAAGGGGGTCAAGCTCTACCAAATGATATTGGGTTCTCAAAATAGCGGTACCTTTCTATCATTCCTCCAATTGGTCCAGGAGCACCTGAGGCGCACAAGCCTGGGCTTCACCAATGTCATTGTGTTGGACAATGTTGGTCTCCATAAGGTGGCAGATATTCTTGAGGAATTCCCAAAGATTGACACCAGCATTGCAGTGAGCCCCCAGTAATTGGCCACAGAAAATTTACGCCTTCTCTTCCTCCCAGCCTATTCACCCTTCCTAAATCCCATTGAGGAAGACTTTGGGTGGCTCAAGCAAGTTGTCAAGCAAGGAACCCCAACTGGGACCAAGGATCTCCTTAATTTGCTGCAGGCCAGGATCCACACCCTCCCAGCTGAGACCATGGCCAAATTCTATGGCCACGCTGATTCATTTATCCCTGTGTGCCTAGCCAAACAGCCAATCAATTAAAGGCTTAGTGTGTCCAATTTTTTATATTCTCTTTTTTAATATTCAAGATTTATTAATTAACATTTTATATTTAGATGTTTCCAAGCCCGCAATCATATTCAGTAGGACAATCAATGAAGGTTAGTAATTTATTTATTTATAATTATTTTTTATTGTGCCATCTGAGGTAATCCCAAACTCTCAATACTGGATTATGCAAAAATATTTAAATCACTGTGATGATCCACATGTTTGGTGGTTTGCAGGCGGGGCTTATGTTGGCCAAGTGAAAGTTTAGTGACTGTTGTTGAAGAAAGCTGGCTGGAGGACCAGAAGATGATGGTGAAAAACTAGTGGTCCAGAGAAATGAGCCAAGATTTTGCCAAATTGATTTGCCAAAGTGAGAAGATGTGGAATATTTTGCCTTGGTTTAGTATGAAAATCAATAATGAATGTGGATAGAAGTTTGGGTAAGATAATTATTTATTAAGTTCCTAGGATAGACAAAGGTATGTTGCTATGAGAGCAGGATACAAGGTTGTTTTGGTGGGATGTTTTCCTTGGATTTTACTATATTTGTAAATATATGGGGAAAACGTTGAAGAGGTCCATAAAGAACAATTTAAATAGTATTCTACTATTTAAATGGGTTTGGGTTGAATGCAGGAAGAAATGGTGCCGGAATAATGGACTGGTTAACGCTTTGGTGCGCGAAGAGTTGTCAATTTGAACGGTTTGAGCTGTGGAAATAATTTTCATAGTTGGATCCCAGTGAAACTTCAGAAATGGTCTATTTCCGCGCTCTGCATTCATTGGTTGAGTTCTGGCAGGTTTTCTGATGAAAATGATTGGTTAGAAGCCAAAAGCTTAAAGTATAAGCAAGGAAATAGTATATTAATACTTTAAGCTTTTGAGAAAGTAAGTATGTAAGCTTAAGTTATTATAGGGAAAAGTGAGCGGCAATGGTTTAAGCTTATGAAGAAAGCCATTTTGAAGGCGGAACCGTTGGGAAAAGGACACTATAAGAAGGTGGCTGGCTGGAAAGTTACAGGGTCTTTTGACGGTCTTTTTGGAGGTTGTTCCAGGTCTTTGAGAGGACACTTCTGGGTCTCTTGAGTTTCTGCCAAGAGGATTTGGAAGCCTTTTGATCACCAGCAGGAGCTTGGTTAGAGCTGAAGCCCAAGATAACAGAGCAGGAGCCCAAGAATAAGGAGCAGATTCCTAAGCACGGCGCGGAAGTTTGATTCCAAGGAGCCGGAGTCCACATTTGAGGAGCAGGAGTTCAAGTCTAAGGGGCAGACGTCCAAGACTTAGGTGCAGGATTCCAAGACCAAGTACAAGGAGTCCAAGATGTTGTTGGAGGACTCCAAGTATTGGCAAATCCATTTTGTTTCTCTGACCCCCCCGGGCCGTATACCAGAAGGTTTCTAAGGGGATCTTCCTTCTGAGAGTGAATAAAAGCCCATTTTGACCCCTATACATATTTCTGAGATACATTTTCCCCTTACTAGAGAATGACAATCCCTTCCAGCCAGTCCCTGGCTACAATCCAGGACACACTTGGGGACTGGCAGACAGCAGCCCCACAATCACTTTTGTCAAATGAATATAAAAATAGTTTAAAAAATTAAACGTAAAATGTACAAGTTAGAATTTATTTTATTAACGTATAATTTTATGCTTTTATAAAAACTGTTTCTGCAATATATTTTGCAAAACTGGTTTGTTGAAATAAAAATTATAAAAATTTATTATAATAAAAATAATATAAATTGTAATAAAATTTATTGGAATCATATTTTTATTGTGTGCGCCTGTAGTGGGTTCTTTGGTATGTACCCACCCCGCAATGGAGGTGGTGCACAACCTCCACCGCCATACCGTGGACGGTGGATACGCCCTTATTAAAAAACTCCCTCCTGCTGGTGAAGGGGAGTAGGGTAAGGTGCAAACTGAGGAGCAGCTTTTTGGGTGGTGCTGCAAACCCGTAAATCCCTGCCAGGACCAGGGCGTCTTGGATTACATGGTCCACTGAGTCGTATCCAGGGGGGGCCTTCTTCCCGTTGAGTGCGAGCCGGGCCTCATCAATTCCCAGAAGGACCCCATCCAGGTCCTCTACAGACACGCCCATCCCAAAGTAGAATAGGAACCCCAGATAAACAACCAGATGAAGCCTTTGCCCAGCAAAGGCTTCCGTGAACTCACACAATTTATTATAGACCACACTGATCTTCTTGTTGTGCCTGGTCTTTGCAAAGATCAGCTCCATGGCTGCAGGGAGCCCTGTCTTGTTGGCACTCCAGGCCAACCCAAAGTTGGCAAGGAGGATTTTTGTCTTCTTGACGGCTGTTGCGTCTGCAACAGCCAATTTGCCCACCGCGCGCCCAAAGTTCTCCAATAGGTAAGACAGGGTGTGCTCCAATGGGAAGCAGAAGCAAGCAGCCACATGAGCCTGGCCCATCTCCAGTATATTCTTGAATGGGAGCGTTGCCAAGACGTCCCAAACAAGCTCAATGGAGTTTACACAGTAAACTCCACTGAGGTTAACCGGGTCCAGTCAGACCAGTTTGGCATCCTTGTAGGCAGTAACTGCCCACTCAGATGCCCCCTCTCCATGCGTCAGCCCAGCCAATGCCTCCCTGGACATAGGAAAGGACCTGTGGATATGGTCCTCCAGCTCCTGCACAGCAGGGGAGGACAGATACAATTGCTTGGCCACATGAGTGGCATAAATTGCATAAAAGGTGGCCGGGACAAAGGGGACCAGGATCCGGTGGAGTTTACCATTGACTTCTTCTAAAAAAAGGTAAGTATTTGGAAATTTTTATTTATTATAATTTTAGGTTACCTTCTACAGTCTCCTCCTTGCCTGCAGCCTCGGCAGACTTTGCTATTCTCAGTGTAACCAGTTGTGCTGGCTGCTCAGTGTTATCTGTTTGGCTACGTTTTGCGGGTTTTAGGTGGGCATACATTTCTGGGTCATCTGTCCAGACAGATGGCGTGGAGAGGACAAAGGACTTGAATTGAAGGCCTTCCACAACATGCTTCTGGATGTTGAGAAGATGCTCAATGGTCTTCTCTGGGGTGTCTGGCATTTTTGACATTAGTGCCTTTGTGGACACCTTGTCAATTTTGTCCCCAGTGAGGACAGCGGACTTAACTTTGGCTTTGAACTTGCAGTTGATGTCCTTGATTTTGGCAATTGCCAAGTTGAGGTCTTTGAGTAGTTTTTTGAGTTCTCTCATTTGATTTTTTTACTAACCTTTCCATATGTTTTTATAGCTTTTGACCCAATAAATTATGTATTATTTTGATACTGTTGCCTCTTTGTTTATTCCTTTTTGTTTTCCCATCTACTACATTATCCCATCTTTTTACCCATTTTGTATATGTTTTACGCTCATCTCAATATGTGTTGTTTGCTTTGTGTTGGCATTGTTTCCTTGATTATCATATTATTTTTGGCGCTTGACATAGCCCCTTGTGAAAATATTAACAACAATTTGGTGATCAGCTAAATTTGAATTAGAAAATTATAGTGTTAACTGTTTTTAGATAAAGTTGTTACTGATCCAAATTCAAACCTTAATGATAAACTTTAAGCCAATCAGGAGCCAAGTGATAAAGTGATTGTTGTGACATAAAGGGACATTCAATAATTCTTTGGTGCATGTGTGCTAATTAATATGATTGGCTGGATGTTTTGCCATTGTACGCCATTGCCGCTGTGGCAAGTTGTTGATGGACTAGTGCTAACCCAGCAGTTGATTGGTCACTAGTCCATTAACAACTTGCTGCAGCGGCAATGGCGTACAATGGCAAAACATCCAGCCAATCATATTAGTTAGCACACATGCACCAAAGAATTATTGAATGTCCCTTTATGTCACAACAATCACTTTATCACTTGGCTCCTGATTGGCTTAAAGTTTATCATTAAGGTTTTGAATTTGGATCAGTAACAACTTTATATAAAAACAGTTAACACTATAATTTTTTAATTCAAATTTAGCTGATCACCATATTGTTGTTAATATTTTCACAAGGGGCTATGTTTAAGTGCTAAAAATAACCATGTTCTGGATCTAGATACACAACATGGTAAATATATGATTTTATAGAAATAAGCTGAACATAAAGAATAAAACCAACTATAAACAAAAATGTTGTAACTGTGCTGTTTTAGCAGAGTTACACAGGGAAAAATATTTAGAAGATGTATAATAATCTTTATTGTGAGATAGTGATTATATAGTTCATGTGAATCAAGGATATCAGGAACATGATTGGTGATCACACGGCTGGATGGCAGAAGGGGGTGGCTTGATCCTGGTAATGAGTCAAGCACCAAAACGAGGTATCCACCATAAAGGATCATCATCTGTTCATATTGTTGGATTTGGTAATTCAAGTTGACTTCCTAGTCTGGCTTCAAGTGACCGGATAATTGGATTGCAGGTCACAAACCCGCATGGTTTGAACCTTGCTGGCGGGTTGGGCCTGCGGTTTTGACCCCCCCCCCCCAACTGAAGGTTGGCCTCCTCTGGGGGCAGGTTGTCAGGGAGGTTATCAGGAGCCCAGGCGCCATATTAAACTAGTTGCTGTTCTGTGACAGGCAGGGCAGTTTCTCGTTGTTTCTGTCTCGCTTTGCAGGGTTGTAGGCAGTTATGGTATAGGGTCTTGTCCTGCTTTTGTTTGCCAAGCCCTTGCACAAGGTAAGTGTTATTGTTGTTTACCTTCAGAATGATTGCTGGCCCCACTTTTTCAGGTTGTAACTTGCTCTTGTCAACATTCATGACCCATACTTTGTCCCCAACTTCATGTCTATTGTGGATGGGGACTAATGTCTTTTGCAGAAGTTCATTCTCTTTGGCTTTTTGCTTGCTGTTAGCCTCTATTACTTGAGGGTCTGAGCGTGGAGGGACTTCACTTGGAATTTCCAGTTTAGGTCCTGTCAATGCTTGAATGATATTTGGCTGTGTGCTGTATACCAGTTCAAACAGGCCTTTTCCGGTGGATCTGTTCACTCAGGTTCAGCACACAAGTAATGCAGTCGGTAGCTGCTTATACCAGTCTTCAGGTCTCCCGGCGGTGAGTTTGGCTAGGGCTTGCACGAGGCTGCCATTTAGCCGCTTTACACGTCCATTGGCCTGTGGGTGGTATGGTGTTGTCACAGTGTGTTTGACCCCATTTTTAGCAAGGTATACATTGATGTTTTTGGAGGTCAATTCTTTCCCTCCATTGGTTATCAGGAGTTCTGGCTTTCCAAACTTGCTGATTATCTCTTTTCCAATAAATTGCTGTACATCATTGACAGTGTGCGCCCTTAATGCTTGGGCTACTGGCCATCTTGTAGCAAAGTCTATGGTGGTGATGATGTATTTCTTATCATTGTGTTTCCCTAGCATAGGGCCAACAACTTTGAGGGCCCATACCTTGAAGGGTAGTTGTGTGCGGATGGGTAGTACCAACTTTGGAGGGGTTTTGCTCTTGGCAAACCTTTTGCATACCTCACATTAGTCTAGGACTTCCTGAACGTCACAATATAAGGTTGGCCACCAGGCCTTGTGCTTAAGGAACTCATATAGGTTTCAATTCTTGGTGTGTCTGAGGTCTCTGTGATAGCGTAGGATGGTGTCTACTCGCTGGTGCGTGGGGATATAGGAAATGGTAGTACCGTCAGATATTTTTCTGTGCAGGGTCCTGTACACGTCCGCAAATAGGTGTTTGTTTTTCATAACTGTTTCCTTTGTTATGTCAGTTGTACCAGGGGGGAAACCCTTGTCCTTTGTTCATAGTACCAAGAGAGGCCAGTCTGGGTCCAGCCCATTTTCCCCTCTCGTGGCACGGACATATAGGTGTGAGAGGGCGTCTGCCATGGCAAGCTCGGGACCAGGTTTGTACTGTATGTGTATATTGAATCTCTCCAAGAGCTCCATCCAGCAGGCTTGGCGGCGAGATAGATTTTCTTGGGGTTTGAAATACATGAGCAACTTGTGATTGGTTAATGCTGTGAATTCTTCCTGCCGTTCTAGGTAACAGCGCCATTTGACTAGAAAGTGCACAATGGCCAACAGTTCCTTGCCGTGAATAGGGTATCAACACTTGCCATCTGTCAACTTTCGTGATTCATAGGCTATGGGCAGAAAGTCACCATCACTATTTTTGATTTGTAGGACTCCCCCAATGGATGCATCTGAGGCATCAGTTTCCATTTGGTATTCCCCATCATGTTTGGGGTATTGCAGGATGGGAGCTGTCATGAGCTTCTCCTTGAGGCGTCTAAAACAGAGGTCACATTGGGGGTCCACACAAACTTGGATTTGGGGCCTGTTATGGCAGATAAGGGGGTAGTCAAAACACCACAGTCAGGTATGAAGCGGTGTACATAGGCCACCATCCCCAAGAAGGTGCAGAGTTATGACTTATCCTTGGGTGGCAGCATCTTGAATATGGCCTGTATCTTTTGACTGTTGGGGTTGATGTCGTCCTTTGAGACTATGTGTCCCAGGAAGGGTAATTGCTTGCAGAAGAACTGGCACTTGGAGGGCTTGACCAACAGTTTGTGTTGTGCCAGGGTAGCAAAGACGGCCTCTAGGTCTTTGTGGTGCTGTTCCACTGAGGGGCTGTAGACAATGATGTTGTCCAGGTAGACTAGGGCATGCTTTGGGGATAGCCCCTTTGAGTTGGATGGAGTGTTGGATGTGTTTCTCAGGGGGTAGCCCGGGTAGCGCTTCTTTGAAGATTTCTGGATGGCGGGCCACAATTTCACAATCCTGAGGTGTGGAAGTATCCTGGTGATCTTTGAAGTGTATGATCTCATACTGGCAGGAGTCCCAGTCAATTGCCTTCAGGTTCTCCTTTTTGTCCAGGGTCTCTGTGATGCGCACAAAGACATGGTCGCATAGGGGTTGATCCACTGAGTCAGGGTAGATCTGGTGGTTGACACCTTCACACTTGATGGTCAAGACTGAAGTTGTTCAGTCTACGTGAGGGTTGTTCTTTTGTAACCAGTCTAACCCCAGTACAATGCCAAACCTTGGGAAGTCAATGACGGGACCTTGGATGGTGGAGTGGAGGTTCTTGAGCATGACAGAGAAGGGGCGGTTTCCCTTGTCACGGCAATGTGGTGTTCATCAGCCAGGACCACGTTTTTAATCTGCAACGGATTAGTGGTTGGATTGAACTTGTCCCCAAAGCTGCTGTTGACTAGGGTTCAATACACACCCAAATCCAGGAGTGCTGAGCCTGTGTAACTGCAAAAATGAAAAGGATAGGACATCAGTTTATTGAGATGCCTGGCAATGGTGTATAGTACCGGGTCCTCCAAGGGTACTTGAATCACTGGGCATTGGTCTACGTCCTTGGGTTGGTAATTATCATTGGGAAAGTTAGGAGCTGTGTGAGAAGAGCTTGGCTTGCTTAATGCTCTCCCTGGGCTTTTCTCTAACCTTGATTGCCTTGTGTGGCGGTGATACAGAAATGGGTACAATTTGACTGGCCATTGTTCCCATTCCCATGTCTGTTTGAGCTTGTGAGTTTATGGTTGGTGTTGTTCCCATTGCCTCCAGGAGGTGGTCAAGAGGAGCGCCTGCCTGGATGGGAATCCTTGGGTCTTTCTTGTTTCCCAGTTTTTGCCTTATGCAGTGTGTTGAATGTTTGCTCCGCTTTCTCTGCTTCACGGTACAGGCTTTGCAGGTTGGTCACCTGATCCAGGTTCACATGTCTCATCACATGCAACTTGAGGGCATTGTAGTACATGAGGTGTGTGACTGGGGTATCAAAGGCCGTGTCAGAAGGTGCACAAAGTCAGAGTTCCTCATAGGCGCAGATGAGTTCCTTCACGTGCCTGTCTGGGTTAGGTTCTTTACTTGGCGTATGATCATGAGGGCCATATCCTTAAGCACAAATCTTGTCAGGAAGTCTTGCTTGAAGGTATCCCAGTTCTTGTTGGCGTGTTCCTTGTGCCACTTGTCATACCAGGTGCCAGCGTCATGGGTCAGGCAGATGGAGATTTCCGCAATCCAAAACCGCTGCAGACATTCCATCTGGGCCAGCTTGCTCTGGGCAGACTGGATCCATGCGGCAGCATTGTTGTTGGCCCCGGAAAAAGGTTCCAAGGCAGCACTTCACAGTCTTTGGGCTATGTAGGCGGGCATGGTGTTTTTGTCGGTTGGTCACAGAATAGAAGAGGGGGCCTGAAAGAGCCCTCGTGCAGACATGGCTTTGAAGGCGGGTAGTGGGATCACCGTGTTCTGGTACAGGATGAAGCCATCAGGTACCTTGGCACCAGGGGTGTACAGGGTTCAGTCAGGCGGGAGGCCAGATATAATTCTGTCAAGGATTTGTTGGCCGCGGCGTGTGCGGGCAACAGGCGGAATTTTTCAAAATAAGGTAGGATGGAGAACCTACCTGTGCTACCAATGTCATAACTGTGCTGTTTTAGCAGAGTTGCAAGGGGAAAAATATTTAGAAGCTAGATAATAATCTTTATTGAGAGATAGTGATTATATAGTCAATGTGAATCAAGGTTAACAGGAACATGATTGTGTTGATCACACGGCTGGATGATGAAGGCGGTGGCTTGATCCTGGTAATGAGTCAAGCACCAAAATGAGGTATCCACCGTAAAGGATCAACATTGGTTCATGTTGTTGGATTTGGTAATTCAAGTTGACTTCCTAGTCTGGCTTCGAGTGGCTGGGTAATCAGATTGCAGGTCACGAACCCACTTGTTTGGAACCTTGCTGGCAGGTTGAGCCTGCTGTTTTGACAGGATGGTGAACAAGCAGGGTCATGATGGATGTAGTAGGGGAGAGAGCATACTCCTGGGTAGTGTTCTGGGTGGGTTCAGAGGGTCAGGAGTTTCCATTGACTGGGGCTACACTGTTAACATGGTTGGTGTGATCCTGGATAGTTTCATTGAGCCCAGGGACTGTTTTTCTATTTCTGGTTGTTGGTGAGTGAAGGCATGCTAGATCTATTCAAAGAAGTCAACTTGATAGGAGGGATGCATATATTGGTTGATTGTATGCTGGGCATGTTTAAGTTGATGGTACGCATATAACTTTCAGTTGGCGTGAAATTAAGCTGAGGATCTTTCAAGGATGGCGGTGAATCCTAAAGGGTTTGGTATGGATCTGTTGGCTTCCTCTTTTAATATTATTGGGATTAGTTTGTTTGAAATTCACTTATTTAGGGGTTGGGATTTGGTTGTTGGATGTGATAAAGTGCAACTTTGTACTTTTTGTGATTCTCATGATGTCGTCAAATCGATAGAATCAAAGAAAATAAAAATTTACATTGGAATCCTACATTTTAGTTGGATTACTTGCAGATTTAAATAAGGGGACTTGAAGTGAGATGATTTGGGTTTATGGAATATTTATTTTTAACTCGGCGAAGTTGCTTGCATTTCCTATTCCCACTCGTGTATGTTGGGCGCGACAATCCTGCATTCTGCCAAACGTGCTTCTACGGGGTTGGTGGCGGGTATAGAATTTGCAGTGGCAGTCGTTTTAAAGCTATAGGGGTTAAACGATGGTTGGATTGGGATTTAGATCGGTTGAAATCCTATTTGGTCAATGGCTCCACAGTTTTCATTGCATAGATATAAATGCTAAGCTCCATTAAAAAATGGTAAAGAGTTTAAGATGGAATTGGGAGGTATGATTGGTGGGAAAGAGTGGATTGGTTCCGTTCGCCATTCCAGGTAAAGCTGATCATTTCAGAGGGTTTACTATTTTAATGAAGTAAATTGGATGTTTTGGATTAAGAAGTTGACGTCATTGTGTGGGTTTTGAATGTGTTTTAAGAAAAATGCTAGCAAAAGTTTACTGCTGGCGAGGCATCGAGTTATTCAAGAGTAAACATTTGTGGGTTCAGAATAAAGGTTTATTTAAAATATAAAGTCTCAAAAGAGGAAAGGCCCTAGTCTGTTTCATAGGCAGTATTGTGGCTTGCTATGGACTTGGGGCGTTTATAGCCAACCCCAGCAGCTTCTGGTGTGGCTTGGGTAGAACCACCTGCATCAGATTGTGGGCGCTGGTATGCAAGCTCTTCAGTATTCCCCTCCATTTCAGGCTCTACGTTTTCGGTACTATCTTGTTCTCCAGCTCTAGAGCTCTCTTCTGCGGATGTAGGGCGTTTGTAGGAAAGACTGTCGCTTGAGCTTACTTCTTCTGAGCCACTATTGGAGGCTTCGGCTGGAGAAGGGCCCTGGTTAGAAGGACTGCCGCTTGAGCTTACTTCTTCTGGGCCGCTCTCAGAGGCTTCTTGTGGGGAAAAGCCTTGGTTAGACAGACTGCCCTCTGAGTTGACTTCTGCTGGGCCATCATCCGAGGCTTCGGGTGATAAAGGGCTTTGACCGGAGAGATCACCATCTGAATCCGCTTCTTCCGAAGCATCTGAGCCGCTGTCTGAAGCAGATAGTACTGCCTTCGGTTCAGCGGCTGAGCCCCCGTCTCCAGGCTCGGGATCAGAAATAATCTCAGGCTCGGATGTTGCAGCACTTGAAGTTACAAGCCCTGACCCTACAGAAGGGCCCTTGCCTCGTTTGCTTTTGCATTTTCTAGCTTTGCCTGGCTTAGGGGCGGCCGCGCGGGGTGCTTCCACATCTGCTCCCCCAACCGAGGGTCCGTCTGGCGCCGCTTCGCTAGCAATAGCGTCCCCTGAGGCATCGCCAGCAGATTCGACGTCATCAACAACTTCCACAGGTTCGTCACCGTCTTCTATAGAGCCAGCAGATGAGGGTGCACTACCACCTGTCCCGAGTTCTGAGGCAGGAGCCTCGCCATCTTCGTCTCCATCCAGTGGAGCCGAGTTGTAAACAGAGCTAGCCCCAGCACTAATAGACTCTGCAACAGGAGCAGGTCTGGCTGCTGGGCGCATGTATCCTTCGCCATCAACGCCGCGGCTGGCCAGCAGGCTGATAAGAGCAACAACGATGGTCTGTTTGTAAAACTGCATGTTAAATATATTTACAAATGAAGCAATCGCTGATTCAAAGGTTATTGGTCATCCACTTAAATACTTATCACTACAGGATCAACTCACCCGCCAAAACTTGCTTAGAAACTTCCAGCCAGCCTTTCTATGTAATTAAGTGGTGCTGCCATGCTTCGAGCCGCTGGATTCTACCAACCCGCACACACCTATTACTTTTAAATGTTACATTTAAACAATTCTACCAACCCAACCCGCACACATCCTGTTCCATTTAAACAACCTATTTATAGCCATTTGAATCCCCATATCTCGAAAGGTTCATCTATCTGCACGACCGAAAGAACCAACTTTTGATTTAATCGCATCTAGATATAATTTCTGGATCAATCGGATCATCTTCTCAAGCTGCATGCAAGACTAAGTCCCTTAATCTAATAACCTACTTTAAATTGAACATTAAAAAATATTGTCACCAGACTACTCCCAAACAAACCAACTGGTCATATCGAGAATGAGATTTTAATTAACAAGTCGAAATCGGCCATCTCGCAGTAGGATTTGTAAAGCTTTTTTAATCCCTGATTGAAGCCGCTTCGGCCAGGTTCTGACTCGAGGCCACGTTGTCAAAGAAATAGTTTAATAAAATATTTAAAAAACCCGCTTGGCTGAGCCAACCGTACAAGCTCATCACATCTCCAAAACTTGTCAATCGGATTTGCACCATCGTAGGTTACGCTACCTTGAACGGGACAGCAAAGATACCATCCCAATCCTACCCCAAATCAAGAACAGATCTCAACCCAAAAGTCTAGAATTGAAGGGATGAACTCAATAAAAATAAAAAGGTTTAAAATAAACATATGAAAGATAACTCAACCAGCTCAAATCTGCCCCAAAATCGATACAATACAAAGAACCAGTATACTACCGCTCTGAAGTTCCATAACCATTGGATCCCATCTCTTTATTGATAGCTAAGCATCATCATACCCAGTGTCGCAATATCTTCGATTACTCCCTCTCAAACAAACAATTCCCCACGAATCAACCCATCAATGAATCATCAGTGGCACTCGGATCACATATACATGCTGTACTGTAAATTCAGAACTAAAAGGAGCACTACCTGGCCAAGCCCCATGGCTACCATGACATACATGAAAGTATGTGGCTTCCAACAATACTATATAATCCCTAATATTCATATCAATAAAATACCATTCCCTTCTTAATTCCCCTCTCTATCTTGCTTCATATACTTCCAAGAAGTATATACACAACAATGGTAAAGTGAACCTAGGCAGATAAATTAAAAGAAGTCAGAGATCACAACAGAAAGCAGGATTCCAAATCAGGCTGGAAATAAAGTGTACCTTATCACAATCTCAAGACAGCCTTATAACAAGCCTGCACCATGGATTTCTTAACATTTGAACCAAGCTACAGCTTAACCGGTAGGGCTTGAAAGAGGGAGGGAAGCATATTTATTTTGCAATTTCTACTCCTACTATGGTTCAGCATAAAGCTTAGATCATATAAAAATCAGGGCCAGCCGCTGCAATCAACCCCCAGAATGTTGCCACTAGTCCAGAAGAGCTTGGCCAGCAATTTCCAAGGGGGCATTATTTTTGCAGCCCTCAGTGACCATCTGCCCTTCCAAGCACCAGTAAGAGCCATCCAGGTAAACTTGGCCAATGCAGAGCTAAGGAACAGCCAACCAGGTTTACTACAATTACTTCTAAAAGGCCATCCCAGAGTTCTTTTGGCATGTGTAGCTTTCAGGGGTCAGCTTTGGAGCAGTACCACTATATCCAGTCATGTCGTGTTTGGCTCCTAGGGATGACATCCAGGAGGACATGGTGGGAAATCTTTATAACGAAAGATTTGAGGTTCAAAGCTAGCCTTGGGTTAGCCTTCAGGGCAAAATTAAGGGCATGTACCTTAATTTCCTGGAATATAAGATGTGAAATCCCTTTTGGCAAAAAGGGAAAAAGCTTGAAGAATATTAAAGCCAACACACATGTGGATAAACTTGTCTTTATTAGGAGAAATGATTCTACTTATATAGTAGATAAGGGTCAATGATCACTCATTAGGTAGACAGAGTGGCATGGGGGTCACGTTGGGGTGAGGTCATACCAGGATCAGTCAAGGGCAGGTATGGTAATCTGGAATAGATGGATATTGAACCACACCCATTTGCAAAAGGTGAAGAATTCCTAAAGTTGAAAGCAAAACCGACCAAACCTTTGCACATACCATGATTGGAAGGCCATATCAAAATAGCATTAATGGCATAATTCCCGACATCTCCCCCCTCAAGATTGGACGCAGGGAGTTGATACTTGCAAAGGAATTTGGAGTGAACACAGGCAAAAGGATGGCCAGAAGATAGTAGTTTCACAGTGTACTTGATGCCCTTCTTGAAGGTGACCTCACAGGGCCCAACCCATAGGGAATCCAGCTTGTGAGCTCTACCACCTGTAAAATTCTGGTAGTAGAGAACTAGATCACCTACTTGGTATTTGGGGAGGGGGGCTCTAGCAGCATTGGATGGAGAGAGCTCCAAAGCCTTAACCTTATAAGCAGTGGAGTAGGCGGTTGCCTGGATGTCAATGATACAGTTGGTTAAGTCTTTCACGTGGGTCTCAGGGTTTGCAGACATATCAAACTCAATCAAAGGGGGTCCCAAGATTGAGGGGGTAGTGGCCTCACGTCCATAGAACATGGCAAAAGGGGATTGTCCAGTCACCCAGTGTCTACTAAGTTGGTAGGCAAAGAGGGCAGCAGGGAGGAACATGTCCCAATTGGCAGTGTCAAAGAGCGTGAGTTTTCTCATGATGGATACCAGGGTGGAGTTAGCTTGTTCAACAGTTCCATTGGTTGAGGGTTTATATGGCGCGGAGAACAATTGGTGAGTTCCCATAGCTTTGACAATAGAAGTGATGAGGCAAGCATTAAAGTTGGTGCCATTGTCTGAGAGCAGGACTTGAGGGCAGCCATGTCGATAGAAAATGTCTTGCAGCAAGAAAGTAGCTGTGGTCCTAGCCGTTATATCTTTTGTTGCTCTGGCTTCAACCCATTTGCTAAAGTGGTCTATAGCAACCAAAATAAACCGACATACCAACCTAGACCGGGGGAAGGGCCCAACAGCATCAATACTCACCCTATGGAAGGCATGCTTTGGAGGGATGAGTTGGAACTGGTGTTGGGAGGGACGAGGACGTTGGAGTTGACAGGAATGGCAGGAGGCAAGGACATCAGGGATCAAGAGGTGCATGTTTTCCCAGTAGAAGTTTTTGCACAACCAGTCATGAGCCTTGGCTATGCCTCCATGACCAGTGTCAATGTGAGCTTGGAGGATGATGGCTATCCTCATGCTAGGGCAAACATAGGGTAGGTAGGCATTGTTAACCTTTTTGAAGAGTTGTCTATCACAAATTATAGTGTCCTTGGATAGGGTCTGTAGGGCCAAGCGGATGTCTTTGGGCTCAGTGGTCCAAGAGTCAGGATATCCTATTAGCTCGTATAGTTGATCAGCATCAGCAGGATGGATAGCCAGGATTGGCATCCTTGACAGGCCATCAGCATTCTGATGTTGGGCCCCAGGACGGTGTATCACAGTGAAATCATACCCTTATAGACGTAGAGCCCAACACGCTAGTTGACTTTCAGGTTCCTTTAGCTGTTATAGCCATTTGAGGGAGGAGTGATTGGTGACTACCGTGAAGTGGGTTCCATAGATGTAATGCCAAAACTGCTTTACTGCATGCAGCACCACCAGGCATTCCTTCTAAGTGACGCTGTAGTTCTTCTTGTGCTTATTGAGGACCCGCAAAGAGTAGGCTACAGGTTGCTCCATGCCTTTGTTGTCAAGATGGGCTAAAATGGTACTCACAGATACTCCACTAGCGTCAGTATACAAGATGAACTCTTTATCATAATCAGGATAGACTAAGATAGGAGCCTCCTTGAGCTTGGCCTTCAGTGCTTTGAATGCTTGTTGTTGGCTGTCAGTCCATTTAAAGGGGATGTTGCAAAGCAATTGGATGAGGGGTTTTCTCAGTTCAGCAAAGTCAGGGATGAATTGTTGGTAGTAGCCCATCATATCAAGGAATACTTGAACCTCTTGAAGATTTGTGGGAGGTAGCATCTTGTCAATGGCTTCCACCTTGTTATTCATGGGGCGGATTCCAGTCTGAGTGACTTCATGTCCTAGGAACTCAAGACGTTCCTTGAAGAAGGAGCACTTGGAGGGTTTGAGTTTCAAGCCAGCCTCACGAATCTTGATGAAGACAGCCTTGAGGTGCTCCAAGTGATCAGTAAAGATAGCACTGAATACGGTGATATCATCAAGGTATACGAGGACACAAGAGAGTTTTAGGTCTTGTAAGATGGAGTCCATAGCCCGTTGAAATGTGGCAGGGGCATTGTATAGTCCCTGGGGCATACAAGTGGGTTTGAATAGGCCTTCTGAAGTAATAAGCACAGCCTTTTCTTGATCTTCAGGAGATAAGTGTTGTGAATAACGGCATTCACCATGTTTCAATTTTGCCTTTAGTGGGCCATTTTGAAGACGAATCTCTTGCTTTCACTTTTGACTCTCAAAATGAACTGGCTTCTGCTTCAGAAAATATGATTGTTTGGTTTCCTGACTCTGCGCAACTCACTCGCCCCACTCATGCTTGTGGTGAGTGATCCTACCGTCCTGGTAGTGTTTTGTGGTATTCTCAATCACTATATATTTCATTTCCATATTCACCAATACAATTAAGTTCTATTCACATTTTTGTCTTTGTGTCTTCTGTACTTCTGCACCTCTCTCTAGCCACGCCTAGCAGAGATTATTCATCCAGGGCCGCAAGGTAAACGCAATTGCCTTCCCTATCATCTAACCAAGACTTAGTACAAATCCAATCCTAAGGTTAGGATTTCCCATTGTGTATCTGTGCCAAGCCTCAGAACACAACAAAAATGGTGCTCACTACAGGGGCTGTAAGCCCCTTGGTTATCCCTTTTGCATCTACATTTTCAGGTCCCTTGCCTCTGCCTATTTGGGAGTCAACCTTGCCTGAAATTACCAGCCCTCCTATTGAGGAAGACATCGCCAACCTCCCTATTGTCCCTACTGTACTGAACCTTGGGAATGGTCCCTGCCTAGTTGCTTACCCTATGGGTACCCCTGACTTGGAACAAGTCATGGCGGTAGCCCTTGGGATAGCTTGGGACAGGGCCATCCCTTGCCTTCAGCTACAGTTTAGCCGTGCCAAATACTATGAGTTAATTGTGGCCCCTCAGTTTCCACAACATCTCCTCTCAGCCCCTGGCTCCACTGATCATCTGCTGTCATCCTTTGTACAGCCCGCCTTAGCCCACCACCAGATGGTGTTGGGTCTCCACGTTCAAGAAATCTCGTCTCTACAAGCAGCTGTTACCCATCATTGGGACCAGTTTGCCACCTACCAACAATGGATTCAATCCCTGTTCTCCCTGATATCTGACAATCAGCGTGATTTGGTCACCTCTCAAACATGTTTAGTCAATTCCATCAAGCAAATGCGCCAGTCCATCCCTGAGTACGTTAGGGAGCAACTACATGAGTTTCACCAGTTAGAACAACCCTGGCAAACTCAAGTGGACTCCACCCTAAACACTTACCTTACCAACTTTGAACACCTAGTGCAACAGCTCAATGCATTCAGTGCCTATTCTTTTGAGCAACTGCAACAGATAGCAGACCTTGCCGCACAAGGCCTAAATGAACTCAGTGCAAAATTCTATCAAGAGAGAGCTACCACTGCTGCTGCTGCTATAGCCAAACTTCAGAGTCAGGTGAATGAGCTGTCTACTCCCAAACCTGATGCCCCGCCTTCTCCTCCTGCTGATGATCTGGTGGACAGAGAGCAGAGGATCTGGGAGGCCATCCGAGAATTATGTGCTTCCACTTGTAGCCAAGGACGTCCTACTGAAATGCCTCAACCTGACCCCCAGGTTCTTGCGCTGACTGCTCAGGTCGCTGAACTACAGCAAGAAGTTGCTGCTTTGCGTGAGGTAGTGATGGCTGCTGCTAGCCACTCAGGGTTAACGAGGAGGATGGCTGTTGTCCTGGTTTGGCAGGGACACCTCAAATCCACTGTGCCAGGGAGTTGTGATGATCCACATGTTTGGTGGTTTGCAGGCGGGGCTTATGTTGGCCAAGTGGAAGTTTAGTGACTGTTGTTGAAGAAAGCTGGCTGAAGGATCAGAAGATCATGGTGAAGAACTGGTGGTCTGGAGAAATGAGCCAAGATTTTGCCAAATTGATTTGCCAAAGTGAGAAGATGTGGAATATTTTGCCTTGGTTTAGTATGAAAATCAAGAAGGAATGTGTATAGAAGTTTGGGTAAGATATTTATTTATTAAGTTCCTAGGATAGACAAAGGTATGTTGCTATGAGAGCAGGATACAAGGTTGGTTTGGTGGGACATTTTCCTTGGATTTTACTATATTTGTAAATATATGGGGAAAACGTTGAAGAGGTCCAGAAAGAACAATTTAAATAGTATTCTACTATTTAAATGGGGTTGGGTTGAATGCAGGAAGAAATGGTGCCAGAATAATGGACTGGTTAACGCTTTGGTGCATGAAGAGTTGTTGATTTGAGTGGTTTGAGCTGTGGAAATTATTTTCATAGTTGGATCCCGGTGGAACTTCAGAAATGATTTATTTCTGCGCTCTGCATTCATTGGTTGATTTCTGGAAGGTTTCCTGATGAAAATAATTGGTTGGAAGCCAAAAGCTTAAAGTATAAGTGAGGAAATAGTATATTAATACTTTAAGCTTTTGAGAAAGTAAGTATGTAAGCTTAAGTTATTATAGGGAAAAGTGAGCAGCAATGGTTTAAGCTTATGAAGAAAGCCATTTTGAAGGCAGAACCGTTGGGAAAAGGACACTATAAGAAGGTGGCTGGCTGGAAAGTTACGGGGTCTTTTGCCAGTCTTTTTGGAGGTCGTTTCAGGTCTTTGAGAAGACACTTCTGGGTCTCTTGAGTTTCTGCCAAGAGGATTTGGAAGCCTTTTGATCACCAGCAGGAGCTTGGTTAGAGCTGAAGCCCAAGATAACAGAGCAGGAGCCCAAGAATAAGGAGCAGATTCCTAAGCACGGCACAGAAGTTTGATTCCAAGGAGCTGGAGTCCACATTTGAGGAGCAGGAGTTCAAGTCTAAGGGGCAGACGTCCAAGACTTAGGTGCAGGAGTCCAAGACCAAGTACAAGGAGTCCAAAATGTTGTTGGAGGACTCCAATTATTGGCAAATCCATTTTGTTTCCCCGACCCCCTGGGCCGTATACCAGAAGGTTTCTAAGGGGATCTTCCTTCTGAGAGTGAATAAAAGCCCATTTCAAACCCTATACATATTTCTGAGATACATTTTCTCCTTACTAGAGAATGACAATCCCTTCCAGCCGGTCCCTGGCTACAATCCAGGACACACTTGGGGACTGGCGGACAGGAACCCTACAAGAGCCCAACGCGGGGGTCTTTCTCTAGTGACATGGGAAGTGTATAAAGAAGTATGGATAAGATGGCACTCAGAGGAGGATTGTATTTTTGGTCTTCAGAGTGATTGCTGAAACTGTGGCGTTGGAAGCAAGAACAGTGAATAAACTGACAGGCTTTTGTTGAAAGAAAGTTAGGCCAGAAATTTGATGGACGGCATCCAGATGTACTATATGGCTATGAGTGTGAACCATCCAGGGAGGAGACAGACCAGGAAACTTTGGAGTGTAGCCCGGCTAGCTCAATTGGAAGAAGCATGAGACTCTGATACTCAAGGTTGTAGGATTTAATCAGTGATAAGGTTCATGGATGAAGAAAAGGCAGGAGAGGTCCCTGTTTCTGAAGATCTGACCAAGAGGCTTGTGATAAAGGCACGTGTAGGGGAGGTCCCTAGGCATAAAGAATCAGGAGGAAGGATCAGAGAAGACCCCAAGGTGGGTGGAACGGCCAAGGTTGCCATGCAGAAAGAAGACTTTGTTCATCTGGGGAGGAGCCCAGCCAAAGATGCTTGAGCTATGGGAGCAAAGGATGATTGAAAGCTCCAGTGTTGAGGTTGCTGATACAAGGCCGTGGTTTGGGGCTGATGTTGGACAAGTGTAGGTTTGGTGGTTTGTTTAAGGTAGGATGAAGCTAGTAGGTAACATAGGGCTACTAGGGGTAAGTGAGGTAAGCCTAGTAGGTAACTTGGTCTACTAGGAGAAGTGAGGTAACCCTAGTAGATAACATGGTCTACTAGAGTAAGTAAGGCCTGGCTGGTAGGTAACAAAGGACTACCAGAGGCAGTTGTCGCCTCCACCCAGAAGAAGATGTTGGCTGCTTTGGGCTATAGTACTTCACCTAGCAGGGAACCATGACTGCGGGAGGGTGGAGACTGAAATAGCAAGCAGGGAACTTTTTCTGTCTGGGGGGAGTAAGTTTGGACCCCTGGCAG